>VSMD01058243.1:0-42439 GCA_008750895.1 Mirza zaza | reverse complement strand
GCCAACTAATATATATAGAAAAAAAAAAATTAGCCGGGCATGGTGGCACATGCCTGTAGTCCCAGCTACTTGGGAGGCTGAGGCAGCAGGATTGCTTGAGCCCAGGAGTTTGAGGTTGCTGTGAGCTAGGCTGACGCCATGGCACTCACTCTAGCCTTGGCAATAAAGTGAGACTCTGTCTCAAAAAAAAAAAAAAAAAAAAAAAAATAGAGAGAGAGAATCTAAGAATGAATTGTAAGTTCCTTTACATCCTGCCATTTGGTACAAGATAAATGTTGGCCCTTAGCCCTAATCTCTGTTATTGCTTATAAACAGCTCATTTCAAAATTGAAGGTCATCTTTAGAACTACTTAGGTGAGGGTAGTGATGAAGATTTCTTGCTGGGGTGGAAACTCAAATAAGAATTTAAACCTGTGGGGTATAATATCTTTAAACTTGTTAAATTCACGTTTGCTTCTGTTAGAACTAATGTACTTTATGTGAACTAATGTTCTATATTGGAACTATAAGTGACTTCTGTACTAGAGGTTGTTAAAAAATGTCATATATTTATTTCTAACAGCAACAGTACTTCAATACTTATACTCCATAGTGGTAAGTCAATTTTTATAATGCTGAAATCTAAACAATCAAGAAGTAGCACACTATAAATGTTATTTAGCTACAGAAATAATAGCACAGCAGCAAAAGAAACAGCTAAAAGAGATAAGGAGCAGGCAGGTGAGTAGGAGACTGCTGTTTTGGGTAATAAGGCTATAAAATCTATTTGACTCTAACCTATATGTGTGTGTAACTTTGATATGAATAAAAACTAAATAAAAAGTAAAAGTAAACACTCTGGGAGGCCAAGGGAGGATCACTCAAGGTCAGGAGTTAGAAACAAGCCTGAGCAAGAGTTGAGACCCCGTCTCTACTAAAAATAGAAAGAAATTAGCTGGACAACTAAAAATATATAGAAAAAAATAGCCAGGCATGGTGGCACATGCCTGTAGTCCCAGCTACTCGGGAGGCTGAGGCAGGATTGCTTGAGCCTAGGAGTTTGAGGTTGCTGTGAGCTAGGCTGATGCCATGGCACTCTAGCCCAGGCAGTAGAGTGAGACTCTGTCTCAAAAAAAAAAAAAAAAAAAGTAAAGACAATAAAAATGTGATTACAAAATGTGTTACAAAAGGGGACTTTCACTGTGCTCAAGGGAAACTAACCTAACAGCTGGGGACAGGGAGGAGGTACTCAAACTCCCCTTAGGGCAGATGAGTACACTAAGATGGGAGGGGCACTACAGTTAGAGCAGCCAACCTTTTTGGCATCAGGGACCAGTTTCATGGAAGACAATTTTTCTACAAGCGGGGAGGGGGAGGCAGAGCTCTGCAGCCCACTCCCTAACAGGCCTGAGGCCAGGGGGGTGAGGACCATAGAGGGGGAGGAAATAGCGGGAGAGGTGGCCTCAAAGTCAGACAAGGTAGTGCATCCTAGGAACACAAACGAATTCCCCATGGAAAAAACAAATCATGAGCTAAATGATTAGCCCCACCCCTTCCCCCAAAGCCCTATCTCCCTGTTTACATCTTACCCATCCTTTAAGGCAGGCTCAAGTTTCATCTTCTTAGAAGCTTTCCTAGAAGTCTCTGGAACTAGGTGCTCCCTTCCTTCTCTAATGTCCATCCCAGAATGATGCCTTTTATCTAGTATCTCATTCTCTCAATTAGTACAACATTACGCCTGACTCTATGTCAATACTATAATACGTTCTCATGGATTAGAGTCACTCAATAGGTATTTAGTGAGTACCAACTATATGCATAAAATTGTGCTGGGTGCTATTAAGTAAAGAAAGGAAAAAAGGAAGGAAAAAAAGAGACAAAGACAACAAAACAGCAGCACACAGGCATTTAGTGAACTCCTTTTAACTAAGAAGGCCTATGGCACACACTATTGAATTCCGTAGTATTTGGGGTTTTTTGTTTGTTTTTTAAAGACAGAGTCTGGCTCTGTTGCCCAGGTTACAGTGGAGTGGCGCCATCATAGCTCACTGTAACCTCAAACTCCTGGGTTCAAGGGATCCTCCCATCTCAGCCTACTGGGTAGCTGGGACTATAAGCACACACCACCACGCCTGGCTAATTTTTCTATTTTTTATAGAGATAGGATCTTATTTGTTGCCCAAGTTGGTCCAAACTCCTAGCTTCAAGCAATCCTCCTGCCTCAGCCTCCCACAGTGCTGAGATTATAAGCATGAGCCACTGCCCGGCCTACGTTTGAGATTTTAAATATAAATTACATTTTTTAGAAAAATAATAACTCCTATTATAACAGCAGGATGAGCTGAGTGATGTCTGAGTATACCTGCTTTTATTTTTTTTTTTTGAAACAGGCTCACTCTGTTGCCCGAGCTAGAATGCCGTGGCGTCAGCCTAGCTCACAGCAACCTCAAACTCCTGGGCTCAAGCGATCCTCCTGCCTCAGACTCCCAAGTAGCTGGGACTATAGGCATGTACCACCCTGCCCGGCTTATTTTTTATATATTTACATTTTTAGTTGTCCAGCTAATTTCTTTCTATTTTTTTTAGTAGATATGGGTCTCGCTCTTGCTCAGGCTGGTCTCGAACTACTGAGCTCAAATGATCCATATGCCTCGACCTCCCAGAGTGCTAGGATTACAGGCGTGAGCCACCATGCCCGGCCTACACTTGCTTTTTATTATTACACTTGATGAAGTCAGCAACACATACCGTATAATCATCCCTTGGTATCCACAGGGTAAGGTTCCAGGACACACCCTCATTACCAAAATACATGGATGCTCAAGTCTCTGATATAAAATGGTGCAGTATTGCATATAACCTACACACATCCTCCCATATACTTTAAATCATTTCCAGATCACTTATAATACCTAATATAATATAAATGCTATGTAAATAGTTGTTATACTATATTTATTTGTGTTATATTTTATTACTATATTGTTATTTCCCTCAAAGTATTTTCGATCTATAGTTGGTTAAATCCGTGGATAAACAACCTGTAGATACAGAGAGCTGACTGGTACTTCCACCTAGCCAGCCATTGCAAGCAATTATAACTGAAAAGTATGTAAAACCCAATATATTTGATATAACCAGTTGCCTACCTTATTGGCAACAATGACTTGAGTAAAAAAAGGTAACACCATCGAGCCAATTTTCAGCATTAATCTCTTATAAAAATGTTAAAAGTTGCTTTATCTAAATGGGTATCATCCATTACCACCAAAATATGGCAGCTGTATTTATTCAAAGATAACATAAGCATAAATTAAGAAACCAATGCATTTATTTTAAACCCCTAAGAACAAATAAATCAAAGGACGTCATTTGAATCTCTTCAAGCCTTTCTGTTTTCTCTTAATAAAAAGTGATTCTCGTGTAGGATTTATTTTATAACATAATTTAACACAATTTAATATAATTGATGTCCAGGATAAAGTATTTAAAGTTATGTACAGGCAAACCAGTAGATGGCATCCGCTTAGAGCAGGGTTCCCTAGAGCAACTCAACCAAGCCTTAGTCTCTGCCCGAAGTTATGCCCTGTTTCCAGAGTACAGATAAAATGATTAAGCCAAATGAATCTCCCTTAACAAGTGGTCACCAGTGGGATCAGGCAAGAAAATAAGAAAATATCAACAGAAATTCATCACTGCTACAAAACAACACAAAGTGTGAGGCTTGCCAAGAGTGAGTCAAATCAAATACAAGCGATAGTTACAGATCTGCAGCCCCTAACACTGATAAATCCTGTTTCCAAAGGCCTAACAGACTACAAAAAAGCTCCTTCATGATATATTCCTCATGTGATAATACCTGCTTAAAATATCATACCATATGTTATCTTTAGAGTTACACACAGAAATATCTATAGATGAAATGATATGATAATTTCCAGGATTTACTTCAAAATAATGGTGGGGAGTATAAACAAGATGAGATTAGCCATTCATCGATAACTGCTGAAACTGGGTGATGGGGGCATAAGGCTTATTATATTCTATTTTTGTTATGTGTTGCACATTTCCATAGTAAAATGGTGAAAACATAAATATTAAGAAATAACTCTACTCCTATAACTCAACCACAAAAAGCCCAATTCAAAAATGAACAAAGGACTTGAATAGACATTTCTCCAAAAAAGATACATGACCAAATAAGCACATGAAAAGATGCTCAACATCAGAGCCCAGCACAGTGGCTCACACCTGTAATCCACTCTGGGAGGTGGAGGCGGGAGGATTGCTTGAGCTCGAGTTCCAGACCAGCCTGAGCAAGAGCGAGACGCCATCTCTACTAAAAAAAATCGAAAGAAATTGCTGGACAACTAAAAAATATATATATTAAAAAAAAAAATAGCCGGGCATGGTGGTGCATGCCTGTAGTCCCAGCTACTCGGGAAGCTGAGGCAGTAGGATCACTTGAGCCCACGAGTTTGAGGTTGCTGTGAGCTAGGCTGATGCCATGGCACTCTAGCCCAAGCAACAAACTGAGACTGTCTCAAAAAAAAAAAGATGCTCAACATTACTAATTATTAGGGAAATGTTAATCAATACTGCAATGAGATACCATTTCATACCCATCAGACAGCTACTATAAAAAAAAAAAAAACAACATAACAAGTGTTGTCAAAGATATGGAGAAATCAGAACCCGTCTGCACTGTTGGAGATGTAAAATGGTGCTATGGAAAACAGTATGGTGGCTCCTCAGAAACTCAAAAATAGAATTACCATATGACCAATCAATTCAACTTCTGGGTATATCCAAAAGAAATGAACGCAGGGACTCAAACAGATATTTGTACATCCATGTTCATAGTAGCATTATACACTATGGCCAAAAGGTGGAAGCAAACCAAGTCTCCATCAGCAGATGAATGTTTAAACAAAATGTGGTATATACATAGATGGAATGTTATTCAGCCTTAAAGAGGAAGGAAATTCTGACACATGCTATAACATGGATGAACCTTGAAGACATTATACTAAGTGAAATAAGCCAGCTACAGAATGGGTATAGCATTTCAGTTCTGCAAGGTGAAAAAAGTTCCAGCATATTAATAGATTGGTTACCCAAAAATGTGAATGTACTTAATGTCACTGAACTATATACTTAAAAATGGTTAACATGATAAATTTTATGTGCATTTTGCCAGAATTAAATAAAGTTTCCAAAGGAGTAATTTACTCATCCTCTCAATATTTTTATGTTTTCCTTGATCACTGACCACAAAGGCCATAAAAAAAGCAAATAACCTAAAAAATCTTGACATAATATTCTAAGGGGCATTATATGATATAATTACTTTTGAAACTAAAAAATTAAAATAAAGCAAACCACATAGGCTCTATTCACTCTTTTCCTCCAGGATCATGAGTTTATCTAATATCTTAATGTAAATACGTTTTCATCTGTCAGGGGTCAAATCTTTTCCCTGATCTATCAAAATGTTCCTCCACAATCCTGAGAGAACTTACCCAAAAACCTATCATTCCCAAAGCTGCTCCATAACTGTCATAAGACTACAACTATGAACTTATTGGTGATACTCACAAATGGGTAACTTCTTTAGCAGGCAGTAAGTCCAAAACTAAACATTCTGCAGTCTGTTTTTAAGTCAACATGGCAGTGTCATCATCACTCACCTACATCAAATTCAAAATCCAAATATCTCATGGTCATGCTGGAAACTCAGACTTGTGGGGGGGAGGGGGGAAGGGCATTTATTGAAACCTTAAAATCTGTACCCCCATAATATGCCGAAATAAAAAAAAAATCCAAACATCTCAAAATACTTGGTATGAATTGGCAAAATTTATGATATAGGCAAAGATCTGTTACAGTGAGGCAAAGAGGGTTTACGACACACAAACAGGAATAAACATCCTCAGAAAGAGCAGCACATAACAGGTTTCTCAATAAGGGATATGGGCCTACCTAGTCCTTTCTGAAACAGTGTTTCCGTATGTTTGAACACACAATCTCAGTTTCAAAATGCAAAAAAACAAAAAAATAAAATAAAATAATGCCACAGGGAACCTATTAGCCTGAACTTTCTGCATTGTCTGTCACTATGCTAAATTCAAGTTGCACACATATTGCACTGCCAATAAAAAGACCATAAAGACAAAGTTGTGGCTGGGCGCAATGGCTCACACCTGTAATCCCAGCACTCTGGGAGGCTGAGGTGGTCAGATTGCTCAAGGTCAGGAGTTCGAAACCAGCCTGAGCAAGAGCGAGACCCGTCTCTACTATAAATAGAAAGAAATTAGCTGGACAACTAATATATATAGAAAAAGTTAGCCGGCTATGGTGGCACATGCCTGTAGTCCCAGCTACTCAGGAGGCTGAGGCAGTAGGATTGCTTGAACCCAGGAGTTTGAGGTTGCTGTGAGCTAGGCTGACGCCACAGCACTCACTCTAGCCTGGGCAACAAAGCGAGACTCTGTCTCAAAAAAACACAAAAAAACCAAAGAACAAACAAACAAAAAAGACAAAATTGTGTTTGCATTTATGAATGAATCATACAGCTTTCTGTTACATTTACTTGGCTAGAGGACTAGCTCAATTTGATTAACCAGGTCAAACAGAAGTCAGAATAGTCTTTTGTGACGAACATAGTATCATGCTCCTATCAAGTTGCCTGGACAATTCACCAACATTCTATAATTCAAAAGTCTTTTAAATATGTATATTCTCTGATCAAGCATTTCTACACCTAGAAACTTAGACTGTAGAAATAGTTGATTTATGTAAAAGAAATGAAAAAAATTATAAACATTCTTAGTAACCAGCAATAGGCAATTAATTAAGTTATGGTTTGTCCACACAATTACATACCACGCAGACATTAAAAATATTTGATATGGAAAGATATTCATAACATATTATGGGATGAACATTACAAAACAGTATTCAAATATGAACTCATTTAATTACATATCTAGATTGTGTGCCTTTGCACATACATGTGCACAATACACATATATGCAAATTTGCAATGCACATATGCCTAAGAATATGATACACTGGACATAGGTGCAAAAGTATGTGCAAGTACAATCAGGGGCTCATAGAATTGGACAAGTGTACCAAGATGTACCTATATATGTATATATGGGTGCATAAAATAACATATATGCATGTGTATGTAACTGCTAATGCATATGTCTGTATTTGGACTGTGAGCCTGTGTTTTAAGTAGGTGAGTATGAGTGTGTGTATATCCTTATAATCTCTACTTAGCAGCTTTGTGACCTTGGGCAAGCTACTGAGCCTCTTTGCATCGTGACTTTGCCATCTATCTATACAATGATGAACAAACCCCTGATCATAAGAGTTTTGTAAAGATTAAATGAAAAAAACTGATGTAAACCACTTAATACTGGGATTGGTGAACAGTAAATCAATATTAGCTTTCCTTATCTGTACAGATGTATACCGATCTATACCTGTGTATATTTGCATAGCTATAAACTCACAATGCACATCAAAATTTTAACTTTATCTATGGGTGATAGTTTTTTGATAGGCTTTTGTTTGGGGAAGTTTTTTTCCTAAATATTTTACAGTTTTTCTAGGAAGACTATTTTTCGTTCTTTCTTGAAGATTATTTCTTCAAAATAATTATTTAAAAAAGAATGAAATAAAGATGGCCCATCCCCGACATACCGCAATCCTACATAATTAAAAGCCATTCAATACTACACTAAGGAATACACAATTTTCATACTCCAGCAAATTTTTTGTATTCTAGCAGTATTATCAGCATTACCTAAAAGCTCAAGAAGATGGCAGTACAAAGAGAAAAACCACAGCTCCTTTGCTTGTTTGCCTTATCCAAATCAGGATGAAAAGAATGAATCAGATGACACTATACAGTACAAGTGATTTGCAAACACCGTTGCCACAGTTAAGTAACATCTGTCATTCGCATTTTACTAAAGCAGGGAAGAACCCCAAGTCTTGCCCGATGTCATACAAAAAAAAAAAGCATGTGCTAGACCCCAGGCTGTAAAGAGATCTAACGATTAACTGCATCGCCACAATTTGGGGCGTGTTTATGAAACCAAGAAGCTAAATTCTTAACTAGTCATTTCGGGAGTCCCAGCCGGAAGGGGTAGGATGGATTACAACACACGGCTGACAGCAAAACAAACCAGTAACTGGGCGCTCCAGGGTTAATCTACATGTTTTAATCGCATTCGTTTTCTTCACTTTTAAAATATAAAACTGTACATCACCTAAGATAGGCCATTTGATTTCATAAACAGGACTGACATTTGTATGCAAATCATACCGTAAGAATCTGAAACACGACAGAACACAAGCAGTTATTTGCGGTTCCAATTAACATCAGTTACATCTGGCTCCATTCCCACAATTACGATGTGTTAGATTAATACCTCTAAAAACCCTGCAAAAGGTCTCTCTAAATTTCCGGGGAAACTCAAAGACGGAGAGTAAAACAAGCAGCTCTTTTCCCTGGGGCCTAAATTTATATATCATACCAGAGATAATAATCCAATCAGCCTCTATGCATTTCCTTCCCAGCAATGCCATGAAATATCTTAAAACGTCACTTCTGAGCATGTAAAACACACCCAGGCCACCATGCTGAAATTCTGGTATAAAAAAAATAATAAAATAAAATAAAATACACCCAGGCACACGCCCTGCAGCCTTCGCTGTAGCTCTACATTTGGGGGCAACACCGCCGCCAAACATCATTGCCTTTCCCAAATCTGCAAACTGCAGGCTCGTCTCTCGCTTCATTTTTGACTTTTGTCTTAAAACAGAGGCAAGGGGGATGGGTTTCCACAACCAGACCAGCCTCTGAAACCCTGAGTAATCGTATCTCGCGGCGGGGAGCTGTCGGCTGCAGTAGCAGCGATTTTAATCTCTTCCCTCCACCCAGTTTCCCCCTTCCATTTTCAGGCTTTCTTTTTTTGTTTCTTTCTTTCCGATGACATCAAACCACAGGTGGAAAAAACAAAAACGAATGCCCTCAAGAGGGTCGCGGGTTCTGACTCAGGGACCCGCCCGCCCTAGGAAACGGGAGAAACACCAGGCCGGGAGGAGGATTTCCCCCCGCCCGGTCCCGCCCGGGGTCGCGAGGGGCGGGCCCGCCCGCGGCGTCCTGGAATCCCAGCCCGGGGCCAGCCCGGCCCGCCCAGGCCCCGCGCGGCCTGCCAGGCCCCAGCGTCGAGCTGGCCGCGGGCGGGCCGGCGCGGGAGGCCTGAGGCGGCCGGCGGGGAGGGCAGGGCCAGGCTGGGGTTCGGGGTCCGGGTCGGGACCCGGGCGCTGCTTACCTGCTGGTACCGGCTGCCGCAGGCCGGCTCGACCGCCGCCAGCGCCGCCAACGCCAACGCCATGGCGCAGCCGGCCGCAGGGAGAGGGCGAGCGAACGAGCTGGAGGGGCGCGCGCTGCAACCTGGGAGCGCCGCGAGGCTGAGGGAGACGAGCCTCGGGCGGGTCTCGATGGCCGCCGCCGCGCCCGGGCCAAACGCACTCCTCCGGCTGCAACCGCCGCCGCCGCCGCCGCCGAGGCTCCGACGCGGGCCGTGGAGAGGAGGCGGGGACGACGACTACGACGACGACGCCGCGCCGCCGCCCCGCCCCCGAGTCGCGCCGCCCTGCCCGGCCCGGCCTCGCCCTGCGCCGCCGCGGCCGCCGCAGTGCCCCGGCCTGGGTGCAGTCGGCCTCGGCCCTGCGCCTCCGAGGCTACAGGGTCGGGTTCGACTCCACTAAAAACGCATTACTAAGAGGCCACCTCACAGACGGGGCGACGCTGGTGATGAGGACCTGGTGCCAAGCCCCGAGCTTCACCTGCGCGATTTCCAACCCTTGTGACAGCCCCCTGACACAGGGACCACAGCCCCATGCTAGAGGTCGGTGGCAACCTGGGAGGCTGAGGATCGATCTGATCCCTGGTGTCTGGCTGCAGAATCGCTGCTCACATCCACTCCCTTCGTGTCAGCCGTCCTCCTAGATCAGGGGTCAGCCAACCACAGGGTGGGGGCCAAATCCAGTCCCTCGTCGTGACCATGAAAAGTGTATGAAATTCAAATTTCAGTGTCCATAAATAAAGTTTTATTGGAACACAGCCACTCCCATTTGTTTAGGATGGCCTGAAAACCCTAAAATACTTGCTGTCTGACTCTTTACAGAAAAAGCATGCTGACCCTGATAAATCCTGGAGAAACTCCTTAGATCTCAAATCCTACTTAAGGTGGATGATTAAACTAGCATCCTCGTGGTTGGTTATGCAGTCCTTTATTATTTTTTTTCTTTACTAATTTTTTTCTTTTTTTTTTAACCTCAAAATTACCCCTTATTAAGAACATGCAGTCCTTTAGAATTTTAATAGCCTCGTCTGCGGATACAGAAACCCTATTTTCTAAAATAAAGCTCTCTGAGGAGGTGACATGAAAGTCCAAACTTAAAGGACAGAGCCATGCCAAGAGCCTTCCAGGCAGCAGGAACATGTGCAAAGGCGGTGACAAAGAGCTTGAAGAACTGAAAGGAGGCTGGCATAGCTGCCACACAGGAGACAGGAGTATTAGCGTTCAGAATGAGGGAAGTTATGCCTGAAAAGATTAAATATTTCACCCAGTGACCCAGAGCTAGTAAGGGGTAAAGCTGGAATGCCAGCACATTTAGCCGGCTTTCTTTCTGAACCACTGTCAATGCAACTAAATTATAAGCTTTGTGAAGACAAGAATATTTGTCTTTTAAATCCTCTGATTATCACCCACAGCATCTAGCACAGTACAGCAGGCATGCAAGGTCTGTTTCTTTCTGTTACACCCAGCCATCTGCAATTGCTTCTACCCACATGTTCAACAGAAGGGGGGAAAAAAACCCACAAAAACCCTCCATCTTTGGAGCTAGTTGCAATTCCCATTTCTTCTCGATTGCCTTTCCAAGTTGGTAGTGATGATTATTGTCTTATCTTCTAACTTTCTAGTTAACTACATATTAAATATTTTTAAACATAGCTGTGTTTTGAACCCCCCGCCAAGGGTTCCATATGCAGGAGAGAACTGTAATCAATAGAACTTTTATTAATAGATATTTATCATTAATAAACTAACTATTGGATACTGAGTTCCCTCTCAATATCCGGACTCCTACATGTCTGTCACTGTTTCCAAGTGTTGGCCTTACATGTTTACGTGCTGAGAAAGTGAACAAATCCAGCAACATGACAAATTTGAAAGGTCTCCTTACTCCAAGAGGCTCCTTATTCTGTCCTTCAGTTGTTTTTCATCCAGAAAAACAACCTTTAAATGTAATAAGGAACGGTGAGTCAAACAAACATAATGTCCTGCCATGTGGTCTTATATAAGGGGGGGAGGCTAATTTGAAATTTAAAAAAAATCTCAGCAGTGAAAAGTAGAAATCCAGACTGCTTTGTCCAGATTGACTAAACTTACGTGTAAGAAAGAATAAAAATGAATATGTCTTGCCACATATGGCTGTTGAAGCAACAACTGCCATCTTCACGCATGTCTGCAGCACTGTGGCTTTTGTGAAAAAGTGGTTGCCACCCTTTCCGTCTACTTTCCTAGATTACTTTCTCCCTCCATATCGGTATGCTCCCTGCACGTGAGCACAAATATTTATCATACTATAAATAATGGGCTTTCTCACAGAAATATTTTCTTTTTTTTTTTTTTTTTTTTTGAGACAGAGTCTTGCTTTGTTGCCCAGGCTAGAGTGAGTGCTGTGGCGTCAGCCTAGCTCACAGCAACCTCAAACTCCTGGGCTCAAGCGATCCTCCTGCCTCAGCCTCCCGAGTAGCTGGGACTACAGGCATGCGCCACCATGCCTGGCTAATTTTTTTTTTATATATATATTAGTTGGCCAATTAATTTCTTTCTATTTTTATAGTAGAGACGGGGTCTCGCTCAGGCTGGTTTTGAACTCCTGACCTTGAGCAATCCACCCGCCTCGGCCTCCCAGAGTGCTAGGATTACAGGCGTGAGCCACCGCGCCCGGCCCAGAAATATTTTCTATCAAAAGAAAAAGAAAGTTAATCAACTTCCAGTTTCTCTTTCCTATTTCTTTTCTGATGTCTTCAACCAAAATGTTTTGTAATGATAATAAAAACTTTGGTCTTTTTTTTTTTTCTTGAGTTCCCCAAAGCCTTTAATGAGTAAATTGAGATTTGCCTTGATTCAATGAGTGGATACATTGGAGAATTGAGAAATTGAGTCACCACTATATAAGACCTCCAGTTGGCAAGCAAATTGTACAATAAAGGGGAAAACTGAATTTCTGGCTCGCAGATCCATGCCTCGTACAAGCCAAGCAGACGGAGAAGATAATCCAAGGCCATAAAAATTGTGCTCTTTGGCTTCATCTTGAGATGTTGTCAAGAGAGTTTCCACAGAGAAAGTTATTAATTTCAGATTGCTGCACTTAGAAACTTATTTCCCCACAGAATAACAGTAATACTTTCCATGTGCAATACTTTTTATGTGAGTTGCTGACTCTGAATCATCCGTCCTGAGAGAGAAGAAAAACATTATGGACAAGTAAGAGCATAGCTCATGTCTCTATCCCTTCCCCCTACCCCCAATTTGGACAAAAATCTCCAGCATAGACATGGTCTTCTGTCCTTCACATCCACATGAGCCTTGCCGTAGGTAAGTGCTGAGCTCAGTAAGTAACCAAGAAGTGTTTGTTACATTTGCTTAAAGCCTCATTAGTCTAATATCTCACTGGAGGCCTTGAACTTCTCTAGCTAACCTTTTCAGGGATCCAGCTGAACCATGAAGTTTCATTTCTACTGACTTACTACTTCTTTTAATTCTCACTACATTACCAGGAGTTTCATTAAGGGCAGAAAGCACTATCTTCATATGACAAATAAATTATCCACTAGTGGCTGGGCATGGTGGTTCACGTTTGTAATCCCAGCACTTTTGGAGGCCAAGGCAGAAGGATCAGTGGAGGACACGAGTTCAAGACCAACATGGACAACATAGCAAGGACTTGTCTTTACAGAAAAACAAAAACAAAGAAATTATTCACTGATAAATACTACTGTTGTGGAGCCCTTCCTGGATCTTACAGCCTATAATACCTCATCCGTTAATGCCCATAACAAATCCATTCTACAGATGAAAAGATTCAGGACATTTACATCATTTGCTCAGCTGGTGAACGGTGGAGCTGAACTACAAACTCAGATTCATCTGACTCCCAAATGTGAGCACTGCTCTGTGCGTGAAGGGAACTACAAGATATGGAAGGAACCAGTCCTAACCTTTGGGGTATTCATGATGATATAGACAAAACAGTAAACTCATGTTCAAGATACTTTTAAAATATAAAAAAGGGGCTTCTGTCATGAGTAGCACACATAGGGCAACTCGCTTGCTCTTTGTGCGGAATTGTCATCAAGATAGTTTTGAAATATAAAAATTGCACGTTAATTACAGCTGTGTTGAGCTATATTAACTAACGCTGAGGGATGGTGATGAGAATTATATGACCAGGTGGGATAATCAGGTAAGGATTGGGAAGAAAGGGTTTTGAATGAGAAACGGCTTCATTGTCCTGGGAAGAGGGAAAGGTGTCAACGTAAAATAATAACGGAGAGCTTCCCCAAAGATACTGAGTTTACTTGGGAGCAAGCGGAAGGACTGCGATCTGGGAACATGAGTGCCGTGGCACTGCATGGGAGACCATGGGGGTACCCAGGGAAGCAGAGGAAGGCAAGGGTTTTTAAAGGCAAAATGAAGAAGGTTACAATAAGTTGTTTTGAAACTGTTATCCTTGGCTATAGAGACCAATAACAAGGGTGGCATCAGTCCAAGGTTGAATAGACAGTTGCTGGGCAGATGTCCTTTTAAAAGTATTCTTTGTGTAAGGTTGTGGCGGCTTTTGTGCAACATTGTGATTTTCAGAGAGTCCTTGCAGTAGTTTTGTTGTTGTTTTTTTTCTGAGACAGAGTCTCGCTTTGTCGTCCATGCTAAAGTGAGTGCCATGGCATCAGCCTAGCTCACAGCAACCTCAAACTCATGGGCTCAAGCAATCGTGCTGCCTCAGCCTCCCAAGTAGTGGGACTACAGGCATGTGCCACCATGCCCGGCTAATTTTTTCTATATATATTAGTTGGCCAATTAATTTCTTTCTATTTATAGTGGAGATGGGTCTCGCTCAGGCTGGTTTTGAACTCCTGACCTCGAGCAATCCGCCCTCCTCGGCCTCCCAGAGTGCTAGGGTTACAAACGTGAGCCACCACGCCTGGCCTCCTTGCAGTAGTTTTGATCATAGGCATGTGTGCATGAGAGTCCCTCTTGTATGGTGTCCTGACCCCCTTTCTCAGGGAATGGCATAAACGACTCTGTTTTGATTCTGACAACTTTCCCAAAGGCATACCGAATCACAAGTATGCTTCTCCAAAACCTTAGAAGGGGGCTTAGCGAACTTTTATGTTAAGAGATAGATAGAAATATTTTGTGGAATTTGTGGGGTGTAAGCTCTCCCTTACAACTACTGCCCTTTGCCAATGTATCACAAACACAGCCATAGATGATAACGAACAAATTGGCATGCCGTTTGGGCATTCCATTCCAATGGAATTTCATTTATGGACATTGGAATGTGAATTTCATATGATTTTCATGTGTGATGAATTATTGTTTTTCTTTTGATTTTTTTTCAACTATTTAAAAATGCAAAAACTCTTCTTAACTCTCAAGCCATGCAAAAACAGTCAGTGGGCAAGATTTGACTGCTGGGCAGTAGTTTGCCAACCCCTAAGTTAGTAGCAAGACAAAAGAAGTTATTTGTTAAGAGCTTGAGCGGGAAGTTTAAGCCAGAGACTATTGCATAGACCTACCAGGAAGGGAAAGGAATGAGAGAGGAGGATAAGAATTTATAAAAGATCCTAAAGCACAGGCAGGTAAATGGATTTTATAAAAAAGTGAGTCAGAAGAATAGGGTTAGTCAAATAGGACTCCAATGTTGGACTCCTGATTCCCTTGTGTACCATCTTACCGCTGGAATGCAACTGATTCATTCATTCAGTGAGTATTAATTTAGCACCACTATGGTTAATCACTGTGGCTTTCTGCCTAGAACCTAAAACTATAAAAAAAAAAAAAAAGTCTGTCATTTATTCTAAAAAATGAAATTAAGAAATGCCAAAGGTGGTTACTCGATTATTTTAGCTGCATATGCGTAAGTTTCGGTATGGTGTGTCTTTATCTTAATTCATCTCAAAGTATTTTCTAATTTACTTTGTGATTTCTTCTTTGACCCATTGATTATTTAGGAATGCGTGGTTTAGTTACCATATATCTGCAAATTCACCAAATTTCTTCCTGTTATTGATTTCCAATTTTGTTCCATTGTGTTTGGAGAACATGCTTTGTATTATTAGAATCTTTTAAAATTTATTGAGGTTGGCTTTATGGCCTAGTGTATGGTTTTCCCTGAAGAATGTTCTGCATACTCTACAGAAAAAATATATATTCTCCTGTTCTTGTGTAGAGTGTTATGTAGGGAAGTTTAAACTTTCCCTCTGAAGGTTTGATAATTGAGTCTGCTAAAATAAGTCGACAAAAGACAAATTAACAGGAGACAAGGCATACAGATTTATTAACATGCAAGCACATGGGAGTCACACAAAGTATGAAACTCAGAACAGGGCCGAATAGATGAAGCTTAAATACCCTCTTCAAAGGGAAGATGTAGGTAAGTTTAGAGGAAGACTAATTATTTTTAGGGGAGATGAATGGGCCTGAAGAACAGACAATAGCCTGGGACAAAGTTCCTCTGGGCTCTGGGGAAGGTGGTCACAAGCCACAGGAAGGTGAGGGGCAGAGCTGCACTACCCAAACAAAGGTCATTTTATTTATTTATTTTTTAAATTTTTCTTTCTGAAGCAAAGCAGCAGGTAAAAGGTCATTTTATTATGCAGGTAAAGTCTCAGGAAGAATAGATGAAAAGTCTGTTTGGGCGGGTATGGTGACAACCTTTAGTTTCTTCTTTATGACTGTTCTTCCCCAGGTAATGAGACAGCGAGGTAAGTTAGACAGTGGATGGAAGGCAATACTGTTTCTTCTGGAAGAACTTCCCTCAGATAACGGAACTTCGGAGAAAGCCCCTCCAAGCACTTGGGGAGAGAAACAAGGGAAGGTCAGAGAGACCTTGATTCTGAGGCGGCTTCTAAGGCCTCCCAGTTTCCTTTAAGTCAAAGTGCTCAGCGCGTCGAAGCACCAGACTTTGGAGTATTGCTTTCTGAGCCCCAGAAGTTCTATAGGAGTCTATACGGTCTAGGTGGTTTATAGTGTTGGAGCCGGTTTCCCTCAGCCCCAGGAACAGAGAGGCAGAGTCACCGAGGCTGCAAATAACAAAGGAGTTTATTGGCGAGCTCGAGCTAGGGTCCAAGTCCCAGAGCACCAACGCTGTGGCCTCCCTGCGGACCAGGACCCCGCCCTGGGGCAAAGGTTGAGCTTTTATACTTTTTTTGTGGGTTACATACGCAGGACACACCACCCCTCCTTCCCCCCTTGGTTCATTCGCTCGTTTAAAAGTGGCTGATCGCGTTGGCTCCTAATTGGTTGGCTCCGAGTTCACGTTGACTCCTGAT
Organism: Mirza zaza; assembly: GCA_008750895.1. NCBI lineage: Eukaryota > Metazoa > Chordata > Mammalia > Primates > Cheirogaleidae > Mirza > Mirza zaza. Next base: position 25,803 of record VSMD01058243.1, on the reverse strand, counting down.
TGGTCGGTTCCGAGCCCCAGGACTCTCCAGTTGTAATCAGCGTCATTTTGGGGAAAGGGGGAGGACCCTCGCCAGGGAAACCTAAACTTAGGCCTACTACAGGAGGTTCACCCTGTCATGGAGTCACTCCTACTCCCATTCCTGTTCTACAGTAGTGTAGTTCAATGCTTCTATTTCCTTATTGGTCTTCTACCTAGTGGTCCTAGTCATTATTTAGAGTGAGTTGTTGAAGTCTCCAACTGTTACCATTGAATGGTCTGTTTGTCCCTTTAATTGTGTCCGTTTTGCTTCTTGTATTTTGGTGCTCTTTGTCAGACCTATGTCTATAATATCTTTTTATTTCATGCACTGTCTTGATCCAAAATGGATTTAAGTGGTTAGAGTATAGCAAGAGATCATGAACTGGAAGTAGATAAGAAAGAAAAAGCAAAACAGGAGGAGCAACATAAAATAGATTTTTGTCTTCTCGTTTATCGTTGTCATGTGAACAGAAACCTGTCACATAGTAGGTCCTTGTGGAATTATTATTATTTTGAGACAGTCTCTGTTGCCTGGGCTAGAGTGCCATGGCATCAGCCTAGCTCACAGCAACTTCAAACTCCTGGGCTCAAGCGATCCTCCTGCCTCAGCCTCCTAAGTAGCTGGGACTACAGGTGCACACCACCATGCCTGGCCAATTTTTTCTATTTTTAGTTGCCTGGCTAATTTTCTTTCTGTTTTTAGTATAGGTGGGGTCTCACTCTTGCTCAGGCTGGTCTCAAACTCCTGAGCTTAAGCAATCCTCCCTCCTTGGCCTCCCAGAGTGCTAGGATTACAGGTATGAGCCACCACACCCAGCCTGATCCTCCTGGAATTAAAATAACTCCAGGAATAAGGTTAACACAAAAATGAAGTCATATACGTTACAAGTGCACCATAAATTTGGCATCCAATTAAAGTGGAAACCTGATTGGTTATCCAATTGTTAGTGCCCTAGAGCTAAATAAAACAAGAGATGATACCAAGAACAATAGAGAAATTTCTTCCTAGGGTCATCACTAAACTGAGTCCTCCATCCTAAACAGAATATATGCCTTAAGTTTAGGATTCCCCTCCTCCCCCAGGAATGATGCTACAGTTAGTCTATGTGGGCTGGCACATTTGAGTGTGCAAATTGTGTGGTGCCCAACTGCAAGATAGCCATAATATTGTAGTTTATGCAAACAACACCTGCCCCCACTCTGCATTTGGGCAATAATTAACCTGGGCAGCCATAGGAGGTGACTCCATAAAACCTATGAGTGATCCCTCTTCTGATACTGTGTACTATATATTTAGGAATTGTAGGAGAACAGAGTATGCCACCCCAAAATATGCCCCTTTTGCATAAGAATTATTTTAAGCTAATTATTTTGAGAAACAGCAGACACAGGAGAAACTCTGAAAACAGAGTAGATGTTACCCTTTTGTAAGAGAAATTCACATTTATAAAAGAAATCTCCCTGTGTAGGGATGTCACCCTGTACTAGGAAGAGAAGGACATTCTAAATCACAAGAAACCCTATATCAACAGAGAAAGCACTGACTTAAACCTGAATTACAAACCTTACCCTTATTTACTTTACATTTTCTGCTCACCTCATAATTTACCTCACTCATACCTTTCTTTCTTTGATTTAGCTGAAGATGGTATTGAAGCCTGAATTCTAAGCCACCTCTTTGAGAGTGACTCATTTCCCTGGGTCTCTCCCATGTGTGTATGAGAGATACATGTTGATAAACTTCCGTTTTTCTCTTGTTCATCTGTCTTTTGTTACAGGGGCCCCAGTAGAGAACTTAGAAGAGTGGAGGGACAATTATTTCTTTTCCCCTACAAGGTGTTGTGGGTGGTGCCCAAGAAATAAGGAACAGCAAAGAGTGTGTCCAAAAGGAAATCAAGCCTCTGCCCCTCATCTTTGGACACAATGTTCCAACCAAGCTGTGTTAACCTAGTACCTTGAAAAAAGAAGGTTGAGTAGGGAAGGTGCGTAACTCCTCCAAGCTCCCGGGGCGATTGACAGAGTAAAGCAAGGGTTTCTCGAATTTCCCAGGATGAGTGTTTTCTCACTGTGTTTAGGGAGTATCATGAGAAACATGATTACACGAGGGAAATGCTAAAGCTAGGAGCTCTGCGCTGCCTGTGGTGTGTCAGGGGAGAAGCAATACGTGTTCATTATGACACATAAGAGAAGAGACCCGCGGGGACCCTCCCTGGAGGAAGGTGACACGGGCTCACACCGCACAGCAGCCTGTGGGCACGCACGCTGCCGCCTCCAGGTCTTCGGGGAACTCTGCCCAGGTGACTAGAGCAGGTGACTAGAGCAGGCCGCAGGCAAAGCATGAGAGAGAATCTCTGGTTCTAAATAAGATTACAGGAGCACCAGAAAATAATACCTTCATTTTTTAAGTAGTATAGAAATCCTGGCCAAATTATTCAGGAACTCCTCTCTGACCTTTTCCCTGAGTTGGGACTCTCCTTCTCCGTAACATCTTCAGTAACCAAAGCCCACACACAGGGGCAAAGACAAGCCCCGTTCTCTGTCCAGTCTCCCCCTGGAGCGAGCACTGTGATGACAGAGTGCTGGGATTGCACCCTGGCAAGGAGGCCTTTCCAGAGTGGATTGTGACAAAACAGGTCACAACAGCTCAGATGTCGGTCTTAAATGGTATGATAGACCACCTGCTTCCTGGCTAAAGGGGAGTCGTGTCCTGCCTTGTCTTCCCTTTACCTGTTAAGCCAGCATCACTCCATAACAAACATGGTCAATATACTATTCATGGCTGGCGCGGTGGCTCACTCACGCCTGTAATCCTAGCACTCTGGGAGGCCGAGGCGGGCGGATTGCTCGAGGTCAGGAGTTCAAAACCAGCCTGGGCCAGACCCTGTCTCTACTAAAAATAGAAATAAATTAATTGACCAACTAAAAATATATATACACAAAAATTAGCCGGGCATGGTGGCGTGCGCCTATAGTCCCAGCTACTTAGGAGGCTGAGGCAGGAGGATCTCTTGAGCCCAGGAGATTGAGGTTGATGTGAGCTAGGCTGATGCCAGGTCACTCACTCTAGCCTAGGCAACAAAGTGAGACTCTGTCTCAAAAAAAAAATATATATATATATTATTTATAGTTTACAGTTCATCCAGAACACCAGCTTCCATTCTCATTGATATATTTCACCACAAAAAGTTTTAAGTCACATTTTTCTTTTCTTTTTTTTTTTTGAGACAGAGTCTCGCTTTGTTGCCCAGGATAGAGGGAGTGCCGTGGCATCAGAAAGGCACATTTTTCATTGGCTAGTACCCTAACAAAGGGGCCTCTGCTGTCATTGACCCCCAAGAACACTTCTTATTTTATTTTATTTTTTATTTCATCATATTATGGGGATACAAATGTTAAGGTTACGTATATTGCTCATGCCTCCCCTCTCCCTTCAAGTCAGAGCTTCAAGCGTGACCATCCCCTAAACGTTGCACATCTCACTCATTATGTTTGTGTATACCCATCCCCTCCTCCCCCCTCCCACCTGCCCAACACTTCTTCTGTAACACAAGAGTCGAGCCCTTGCTCTATGCCAGGGACTGTGCCAAGCAACTTCCATTTATTGTCTTTTTCACTGTTCACAATAAATACATGATGGAGATATTTCTATCTCTAGTCCATGGATGAGGGAACAGGTCATATGGAGGTTAATTATCTTGTGTGTGTATGTTAGAAGATTCAGGCTAAAAGGACTTTAAAATCATTTGGTTCGAGCCTCTGTCGCTGTGCTGTCCGTGGCTGGACTTCGAAGTGTTTCCCCAGTTCTCAGGCTATCGCAAGCCTTGGCCCACGTGATGGAGAGAGGTGACAGGCACTCAGCAAGTGTGAGTGAAGAATGAATGGAAAGAAAGTTTACGGGTGCAAAGCAAAAGTCGTTTCCTAAGGGGAAACGGGTCTGTCTCCTTGAGCGGAGGAGACACTGTCTTCTTCTGCGTTTCTCCTTTTATATGCTAGTAGTGTATGTATGTGGGGAAAGTCACTGTTTATGGTATTTTTCTGTTTTCTCACTGGTGGTCCGTCTAGCATGGGCTAATTACCCCATTCTTTAAGACTGAAATCATTGTTTTCCCTGGTTATTTTTCTCTATTTCCTTCTTATTGTTTCTTCTTTAACTCTTTCCTCCCTCTTGTTTTTCTGTCCCCATCATTCCATTATCTCTTGTTTTTCTGTCCCTAACACCTTCATTTTACAGATCAGGAAACTGAGCTCAAAGGAGTTAAGTCACATGGCCATGATCACACAGCCAGGAAGTGGCTCTGGGTTAACACCCGTCACCGGGCCTCCAGTTCTGTGGGAGTCTGTGGCCTAGTCTTTCATGATTTGAGGGTTTGTGCTGTCCCCAGGTATTCTATCATCGTGCAACCAAACTACAACTCAAAAAAAAAAAAAAAAAAGGTACAGCAGCATTGAGAAGCAAACACACACACACACACACACACACACACACACACACACACACACACACACACGGGCACCGTACTCCGTCCACATCAGATTAACGGAGTCAAACTTTGTGACTCAGAACAGGGAGAAACTCTCTGACCCTTATCAACTTTCCCCTCAGAAAATCTGCCAAGTGCTCTGTTACCTTTCGAGGTCTTCGTCGCTGTCAAAAAACACATCTAAAAATAGATCTGTCCCCAGCTCTCCCAGAAGAAGCTTCTAACCTAAAAGTGTCACTCCCTTCCTCTTTCCAAAACACAGGCTTCACTGCCCCTTCCTTCCCAACCCAGCGGCTACCTAAGAATATGCCTTCCCCCCCACCTGGAAGCTAGACTTCCTTCTTGAGGAAGGGACCAAAGTGTCTCTTGCCAGGCAGGAAAGACCTTTTATATTAACTTTGGCAAAAAACTGCTTTCTCTAAAGCAGAATGACTTCAAGGAAAAGGGTGTGGGTCTTGGCCTAGTCTTTCGCCTCTTGAAGATCAGCTACACGGGACAATGTACGTAAACATGCTTTGTAAGCTGCAAATGCCGGGCGCTATCACAAGCCTCCGCGTGTGTTCCCTACATCTTCAGAATCGCAGGGAGTGGAAGGAAGACGTCTCTAGTGATGCTTCTGGTGACACAGATGTTCCAGCCACAGAAACCCGGGGAGTTTTCCTGGCCTGGGCTTTCCGTGGGTAACTCCTGATGTGCTGAGATGAGATTAGTGCCACCGCAGACAGCAGAGACGGGGCTCATGCTAGCTAAAAGCAAGCCAAAAGAATTGGGAGAAAGGGAAGGAGCCTTGTTCAGCCATGAGAGGACTTCTCGGTTGCTTCCGTGGCCTTGTTAACCCGGAGTCGGTCTTAACACAAAGACACGTTTGCCAGCTTCCTGCTGGGACCACGTGATGCTTGAGCTCCAATGCACACTTTGGCCTCTTAGAGGTGTCGTCAGTTCTTTTATTTGACTAATGCATTCACACACTTAATAAAATACATATTTAAAGTTTTTTTGTTTTGTTTTGTTTTTGAGATAGAGTCTCACTCTTGCCCGGGCTAGAGTGCCATGGTATCAGCCTAGCTCACAGCAACCTCAAAGTCCTGGGCTCAAGCAATCCTGCTGCCTCAGCCTCTCGAGTAGCTGGGACTACAGGCATGCGCCACCATGCCCAGCTAATTTTTTTGTATATATTTTTAGTTGTCCAGCTAATTTCTTTCTATTTTTTTAGTAGAGACAGGGTCTCACTCTTGCTCAGGCTGGTCTTGAACTCTTGAGCTCAAAGGATCCATCCGCCTCTACCTCCCAGAGTGCCAGGATTACAGGCATGAGCCACCTCGCCCGGCTAGACTCTAAATTCTTATAAACAAAGATTGTGTCTTGTTTGTGGTAGGGTGGTAGGCACACCGTAAATATTTGTTAAATAAAAGAATGAGGCTGGACACGGTGGCTCACACCTGTCATCCTAGCACTTTGGGAGGCCAACTAGGGAGCATCGCTTGAGCTTGGGCGTTCGAGGCTGCAGTGAGCTATGATTGCATCACTACACTCTAGCCTGGGGACAGAGTGAGACCCCATCTTTAACAAAACAAAGTAAGGCCTGGCATGGTGGCTCACGCCTGTAATCCTAGCACTCCGGGAGGCCGAGGCGGGTGGATTGCTGGAGGTCAGGAGTTCGAAATCAGCGTGAGCAAGAGCGAGACCCCATCTCTACTATAAATAGAAAGAAATTAGTTGGCCAACTAGTATATATAGAAAAAATTAGCCGGGCATAGTGGTGCATGCCTGTAGTCCCAGCTACTCGGGAGGCTGAGGCAGAAGGATTGCTTGAGCCCAGGAGTTTGAGGTTGCTGTGAGCTAGGCTGACGCCACGGCACTCACTCTAGCCTGGGCAATAAAGTGAGACTCTGTCTCAAAAACAAAACAAAACAAAACAAAGCAAAACAAGGATGAGAAAAGATGTGTCCAGAATCGGACTTTCTGGCCTTTACCCTATCCACCCACCCCACCCTATTGTTTACTGTCTTCTAGACCCCAGCTCAACCCCATTCTGAGGGGCAAGGTAAGCAGATTCTCAAGTTATTCTTTATCTAAGGCAGGTGTGGTTGGAGGATTGCATTTAACGTTGTGGAGAAGGGGAGGTTAGCATTAACAACAGAAAACCAAATGATCACGTTCCATCCTGTCCACCTCATCTGCCAATTTTGGAAGGAGAGTCATTTCTTTATACTTTGAAGTTTATACTGAGAAGAAAAAAAAAACAACAGAAAACCCAAAAAGCATTTCAATCCTGAATTGAAATTATTTTTCTAGGTCCCAAAAGCAGCTGTGGAGTTCTCTAAGCCTCTTCCCAAGGCTCCTTGACCCCTGAGTGTCATCTCATCGTTGCAGCTCTGGGCGAAACAGGATGAGCAGATGGCTCGAGGCCGCTATTTTAGGCACACAGTCTGGTGAGTCGATGTGGGCGGCGGACACGGGGCTCGGTGCAAGAAGCACCTTCAGGGACCAGACAGCCACATGCGTGCCCCGCCAGACCCAGGCCAGGAGAACTGCAGGAAAGTCCAAAAGCCCCTTTTGGCCAAAGGCCTCTCTGCCCCTTGTTAGTTAGTTAAACCTTGGCAGACATGCTAGGCCAGGGAGGACATAGTCTATAGGTGCCTGGAAAACCCCACGGAGCACAGACAGGCTCACTCTGACTGGAAGCAGTGATTTTGGATCTGCCTGTGCTATCTCCTTTTTTTTTTTTTTTTTTTTTTTTGAGACAGAGTCTCGCTTTGTTGCCCAGGCTAGAGTGAGTGCCATGGCATCAGCCTAGCTCACAGCAACCTCAATCTCCTGGGCTCAAGCAGTCCTTCTGCCTCAGCCTCCCGAGTAGCTGGGACTACAGGCATGGGCCACCATGCCCGGCTAATTTTTCTATATATATATATGTTAGTTGGCCAACTAATTTCTTTCTATTTATAGTAGAGACGGGGTCTCGCTCTTGCTCAGGCTGGTTTCGAACTCCTGACCTCCAGCAATCTGCCTGCCTTGGCCTCCCAGAGTGCTAGGATTACAGGCATGAGCCACCACCCGGCAGCTATCTCCTTTGTGTCACTTGCTAATCAGTTCAGATGTTACCACATCGGAGGAGCCTTCCCCAGCACCTCAAAAACCACGAGAAAGACCATGCCACCCTACTGGTTGAACGCCCAAGCCAGGCTGGCATGCCACAGTGGCCCGGCTGTCTCCTTCTCAGCCACAGAAGCACACTTACAGGTGACAGGTGGTGGTGAGTGGTAGGGCCGCCATCTGAAAGGGGGGTGTTGGTCCTTTTGATTAGTTGGCACACTCGGTTTTTCTGTTTAGAGCTGCTATTCTGGTGGAATAATTGCAATTTTCACCCTGTTCCAGAACAAACAGCACAGTGGCTTATGCTTCCCAGCGTTTGTTCGTGGCTAATTTCGTGCACCATTAGTGTTCTCTCTTGCTTCCCTCTCTGGGGTGTTGGGACACTGTGGGGAGCACATTGTGATGCGTTGGCATGCTGGGGTGGGGGAGGCCACAACTGATTTGGGAGAGCTTGTCCTGTGGCGGCCCCGCCCACACTGAGCTTGCTCTCCAGATGGGGGCACAGACTCTCACCACCACCCTCCTCGCTCGCCAGTCACAGCCAAGCCCGAAGTGGCCCCTTGGTTCTTCTCAACCCGAGCTCCGGGCAGCCACCGCCAATTGAACTGAATTGGCACTATTTGGCAGTCCTGCCCGACTTATTATAATAATTGAAAAAGAAAAGATAGATCTGTCCTCCAAATTGGATTTGGTCACACTATTGCTCTGATCCATTGTATCACTTGGAGCCCTGCACACAGAGTGCTGTTTTGGGAGTTTCTCCTAATAGCAAAAGTCTAGAGGGTGAGAGTGCTGCTTGTTCTTTCAAGGAGAAAGAAAATTTCTCTAAAAACATTTTAAAATAAATTTTAGGCTGGGCATGGTGGCTCATGCCTGTAATCCCAGCACTTTGGGAGGCCAATGTGGGAGGACTGTTTGAGCCCCAAGGAGTTCGAGACCAGTCTGGGCAACATAGTGAGACCCCATCTCTACAAAAATTTAACTGGGGGTGGTGGCACGCACCTGTAGTCCTAACTACTTGGGAGATTAAGGCAGGAAGATTGCATGAGCCCAGGAGTTTGAGGTTAGAGTAAGCTATGATCTCAACACTGCATTCTAGACTGGGTGACAAAGTGAGACCCTGTCTCTAAATAAATAAATAAATTTTAATGTTTTTTAAGCATGAAGAAGTACGGAGAAGAAAACATTCGATGGCCCACATTCTCATTGCCCAGCTCCCTCGTGTCAGTATTAGATAAGAACTGTGACATTACAGTAGTAATACATGTATACAGTTAGAAAAAATATATATATTTTTTGAGACAGTGTCTTGCTATGTTGCCTGGGCTAGAGTGCCATGGCGGTCAGCCTAGCTCACAGCAACCTCAAACTCCTGGGCTCAAGCAATCCTCCTGACTCAGCCTCCTGAGTAGCTGGGACTACAGGCATGCACTGCCATGCCTGGCTAATTTTTTCTATTTTTAGTAGAGACAGCGTCTCGCTCTTGCTCAGGCTGGTCTCGGAACTCCTGACCTCAAATGATCCTCCCTCCTTGGCCTCCCAGAGTGCTGGGATTACAGGCGTGAGCCACCACACCAGGCCATAGTTAGAAATTTTAAACATGAAAACATGACAAGTGATGGCTTCTATTCCTTACTTTCCTAATGATAACGTTTTTAATTATTAATAGTTTTTTATGGGTTCTTCTAATGTATGTATGTGTATTTTTTTTCTAAAATTTACCAAAAAGCATGCTCTACAATATGTTCTGCATCTTGGCTTTTTTCCTTCTAACTAAATAATGCCTCTTGGCATTTTTCCCTGACCACCTCATTCATTCATTCACATGGTTTTCCACCATATGGATGTGCCGTGATTTACTTATTAACAGCAAGACATCTTTTTTTTTTTTTTTAATTTTTTACCATGAAGCAGTGAAGAAAAGTAAGACATCTTTTAAAGTCTTCGGGGGGGCCCTTGACCCACTTTAAATGCTATTAATCAATAAGGGAAAAGGGACCCCGATTTCACTCAAAATCTTACCATTCCAAAGATTATTCAGCTTGGTCCACAATGTCTGGCAAATACAACTGCAAAGCAGAGTATTGGCCGAGCTGGGTGGGGGTGTGGTATGAATACAGTCATTTGCAATGCACCAGTATGACAGCCACTGCCATGGTCACCAGGAGTAAACAGTGACAGTGCTAGAAGACTGGTCATATGATGGGGCCAGGTGGTATCACCCTGGGTGACATCAACACAGCATCGCTTCACATAGAGACTTCAGACTAACAGTGTCTCCCAGAAGCCTTACGGCGCTGAAAATGCTTTACTGTATTTTATGCATAATGGGCATATTCACTATAGCTGCTGAGTCCCCTGAGCTAGCCACGGTTTCCTTTACCAACGTGCCTGGATGGTAGCACCATCTTAAAATATATACATATATATTTAAAAATATATATATAACTATATATAAAATATATATATATATTTTAATTTTCCAAAGAAAAACACCTTTGCTCTGTCAGATTCTAATTCTGCCAGGGAATTGAGCATGTCAGTTCAGATAATACTGAAACTAGCCCCATTTGACTACTTGCTAGCTGTGTGTCCTAGGGTATATCATCTAACCATTCTGAGCCCATAAAATGGAGATAATGATGCCTACCTACCCCATAGGGTTTTGGGGCTGATTAAATAGGACCATTTATGTCTACAGAAAAACATATATGTTATGCTTCCACTTATGTATTTAAACATGTATCTGTATGTTTATCTGCAAAGAGTGATACCTGGAAAAATGTTTACCAAAATGTTAAGCCTGGTTTTCTCTGGGGGTAAGATTTCTGAAGATTTTATTTTTTTCTTAGTTCTTTTCCGTATTGCTTGGGTTTTGTTTTATTTATGCAATGATTAAGAATGATTTTTATTTTTTAAAAAGCCATTTTCAAAATGAGATAATGTATATAGAGGAAACCACACACAGTAAATGTTCTATCAGTGGTAGATGTTATTACTGTGAAAGGCTATCAGGAAAAGATGGCTCATTTGATCCCAGAAAATCACCGTTTAACTATATTTAAGACCCACCAGAGCCCAATTCTTAAGAATATAGACCTTGGGCCTGGCAAGGTGGCTCACGCCTGTAACCCTGCACTCTGGGAGGCTGAGGAGAGGGATAAGCTGAGGTCAGGAGTTTGAGACCAGCCTGAGCAAGAGTGAGACACCATCTCTACTAAAAATAGAAAAATTAGCCAGGTGTGATGGATGGCATGAACCTGTAGTACCAGGTACTCAGGAGCCTGAGGCAGTAGGATCGCTTGAGCCCAGGAGTTTGAGGTTGCTGTGAGGTAGGATGATGCCACAGGACTCCAGCCCAGGCAAAAAAGAAAAAAGAAATATCTCCTCAAGGACTTAGGAGTCATCTCTTTGAAATGCAAACATCTAGGGACCTAGCTCTCCTCTCTTTCAGTTCCTGCCTAACTTTGGTGGGTGCCTGACTCCAATTTGCAAAACTACTTTCTATCCTCAAGATACAAGAAGTTTGTTTCTCCTCCACATAACAATTAATCCTCCAATTAACAAACCCATACAGGCTGGGTATAGTGCCTCAGGCCCATAATCCTAGTTCTGGGAGGCTGAGGCTGAAGGATGGCTTTTGCTCAGGAGTTCGAGACCAGCCTGAGTAACAGTGAGACCCTGTCTCTACTAAAGAGAAAAAACAAAAACAAAAAGTACACAAAACAACAAAACCCAGCCAGATGTGTCGGTGTATGCCTGTAGTCCCAGCTAACTGGGAGGCTGAGGCAGAAGGTTCATTTACAGCCCAGGAGTTGGAGCTTGTGGTGAGCTATAATGACATCACTACTCTACTCAGGGACACAGTGAGATTCTGTCTTAAGAAAAACAACAAAAAAAGGCAACTCAGGGCCTGTAATCCTAGCACTCTGGGAGGCCGAGGTGGGCGGATCATTTGAGCTCAGGAGTTTGAGGTTGCTGTGAGCTAGGCTGACGCCAGGGCACTCTAGCTGGGGCAACAGAATGAGACTCTGTCTCAAAAAAAAAAAAAAAAAAAAATCAACTCAGCACCCCATCACAAACCCCCACCGCTTCATAATAAAACACAAAAAGGAAAAATAAAAACCCGCAAACCCATATAGCCTAATAGTGTAAACCAAGCCCCTTAACATCCTCTAGTACCTTTCTGTTAGTATACCCTGGCATATAAACGGCCTCTTGCCTTTTGTTTTGGTAGAGTTGAGCTCAGTTTACACTGAAGTCTCTCTTCCCTGCTGCAGTAGTAGTGAATAAAATCTATCTTACCACCTTTTTTTTTTTAAATTCCCCCACCCCCTATCTTACCATCTTTAACTAGGGTCTGACTATGTTTCTTTTTGGTGCCTTGAAGATAGATTCATAAGAAGGAGCTGAAGGAGCTGAGTGCATGAGGATGTGGGAGAGGAGCACTGCAAGCCGAGGGAGGCTCATCAAAGTCCCTAACGAAGCTATGAGTTCGGTGTTTTGGAGGAATGGTCCTCCTGAAACAACCAAAGGTTTGCATTTGCAGCCACAGAGAGGAATATGTGGGGAGGGAAACATCCACATTTGGCCTGAAACTTATACAATTTGGGTGACCCTCTTTAGGAAAAGGAATACAGAATTACAAATACAAAATGGGACTTTGGGAGGGATCTTTGTGAACGAGTGGCCCTGCAGCCTAAGTTTATGAACTTCATGGAGAATCTACTCTTGTTTAGACCTGAGCTGATAAAGAAAAGTAGATTCGAAGTATGAATTATTCAGAAACCCATTTGAGTTAGAGTGAGTGAAAAAAGTTGACATTTATAATAAGGATCCAGGGTAACTAGCAGGACCCAAGGATGAGAATTTAGCTGGGCCAAATAAAGATTGCAGCCAGAGACTCAAACACCAGCTGGACTCATCTTTTCTTCTCTACCTCTCTAAACCTACACATGTGGCTTGTTCTTTTTTTTTTTTTTTCCTTTGCAGATCAGCTCCATCTGCTTTTCTAATTATGGACCACCTAGAGCACTCCAGTTTACATGCTACAGCTGCAGCCACCAGTTCCTAGTCCAAATTTCCAGGGACACACTCTGATTGACAGGCTGGAGTCACATGTCCACCTCTGGGCCAAAAAACAGCACCATAGCAACTAGGAGGCCACTCAACCCTGGGATGAGGACAAAGGCAGTCAGCTGAAAGAGAGGAATCATTGTGCTCCAAAGAGCAAATCCAAGAGGTGTCTGCCTCCCCTGATAGCCTCTGACTGTGGATCAGCTCTGCCCAAAAGAAATACAATGCAAGCCACAAATGTGAGCCACATATGTCATTTTACATTTTCTAGTAGACACATTAAAGAAGTACAAAGAAACAGGTGAGATTACTTTTAATAATATATTTTATTTTGGCCAACATATCCAAAATATTAATACCTTAACATGTACTAAATACAAAAATGAGGCCGGGTGCGGTGGCTCACGCCTGTAATCCTAGCACTCTAGGAGGCTGAGGTGGGCAGATTGCTGGAGGTCAGGAGTTCGAAACCAGCCTGAGCAAGAGCGAGAGCCCATCTCTACTATAAATAGAAAGAAATTAATTAGCCAACGAATATATATAGAAAAAATTAGCCGGGCATGGTGGCACATGCCTGTAGTCCCAGCTACTCGGGAGGCTGAGACAGAAGGATCGCTTGAGCCCAGGAGTTTGACGTTGCTGTGAGCTAGGCTGACGCCACGGCACTGACTCTAGCCTGGGCAACAAAGTGAGACTCTGTCTGAAAAAATAAATACAAAAATGAGATATTTCAGTCTTTTTTTACATAACTATCTTCAAAATCTAGTGTGTGTTTTATACTTACAAGCATATCTCAATTTGGACTAGCCACATTTCAAGTGCTCAGTTGCCACACGTGGCAGGTGTCTACCACAGTGGACATGCAGGGCTGGATTTCCTGGCCGAGATCTGGTTGATGCTGCTACTCGTGTACATCACAGCAGGCCTGAGTCTGTAGTGATCAAACACAGCAATTCTCTTGCCTGATGCAGCTGTCATGATTGTGCTTCTGCTCTCGGGTGCAGATAAATGTGCAGGATTAATCATCATCGGCTTTCACAGTGCGTGCAGCAGAAGCACATTCGCTGCCAAATAGCAATTACAGAGTTCTTTCTTTGATGGACTCAGAGTTAATGTCTTTGTATTTCCTTTATTCCAGAAACGAAATTAAAGCCATGCACGCACACACACCCGTCCAGCAGAAACCTGCAGCTCCATCAGCAAATTGTGCAGGATGGGGAGGAAGGTCATTAGACTGGTTTTATATGGAGGCCATAAAGCATCAGGAAAACAGATAAATGTCAAAACACTGGTTGCTCAGCTGCACTTCAGCTCAGCCTCCCAAAGGTAATAAATGTGTTTCTCCAAAGTGCGTCTACTTTCTCTTCAATTTGCTGCATCCAAGTAAATAAATTCTATAAGGCATACTCCTTTCTCATTATATAATATTATACATATTTCTCATATATTTTATATGTGTGTATATATAGAGAGAAATATGTATTTCCACCCCCGACTCTAAGCTTGACAACACAGATGTACACAGGTGAGACCTGCTCCATCTCACTCTGGGAGCCTTTTCTATTTATAGATTTCTGTCTCTAGATATTCTTTTCTGTTTACAGATTTTTCAGGTGAATTTTGTTGAAAAGATCACTTGTAGCTGGTTTAGAAGTCTCATTTTTCCTTCTGGAGGCAATTTGTAATGGCTGCCTATTCATTTGATAGTTACTGTACATGGAGTACTTATGTGCCAGCATCATGACAAGTGATTACAGGCATTATCTCATTTAATTCTTGCAAACGATACCATAGGTAAATATTATTAATACCCCCATATTACAAAGAAGGAAACGGAGGCTCAAGAGAGAGTGATTTGCCCAAGGACACACAGCTACTAAACAACGAAATCAAGGTTTGAACCCAAGTTTCCTGACTCCAAAGCCTTAATTGGCTGAGGCCTACATGCAAAGTGGGATAATTCCTGAAATATAAGACCTTCAAACCTCGATTCAAAGGGCCAGCCCTTCCACCAGAGGACTTCTTGGGGCAAGGGGTCTGAGAAGAGAGGCTAGTGGGAACGATGTCACCAGTGAGCAGGGCTAAGAGGCAGCAACATGGGTCTCCTCTTATGCCAGAAAAATAAAGACAGCTGTGCAAAAATGCCTGGGGAGGGAGGCAGTTGACCAATCCTGGCAAAGACGGGCTGGACTCCAGTTGGCAGCCATTGCAAACCAGCTCTGACCCCACTCGGCAGCCTAGAACAAGCCACCTGGCCTTGAGTAATGTAGAGATAACAGCTCTCCCAGGCCTCCCTGAGGACCTATTTGGATTAACTAGTTAATGGTTATATACTAGTTTGAACAGGCAAAGGGCCCAATAAAATCTCTATTCAGGCCTTTTTAGCACAGAACTGAGCCTCTGTTGGTTATAAATGTTAAAGGAAGATTAAACCCTCTTGAGTTTTATTGCTTTAATTGAGCCATGTGGCAGTACGGAGGCCAGACAAGAAAATAATAGCATTCCCACGTTAATTAGCCACTTGCCTCTGAGAGACAATGCCAGTCATGTTCTTGGAACCTGAATTTAGTCCTGGTAACCTCAGGTGGAGGTCAGGCATTAAATAAATATTTGTTGACTGACTAAATGAAAGAATTTGATGTTTACTCAAGGACCTACTATGTGCCAGAGAGTGGATCACAAACATCAGACTTTAAAAGCTCCCTCTCTGATGTGAATATTTTGCCTGGAGATTGGGAATGTCATCACACTCTCTGAATGCGGATTTCTCCAACAGCCAGTGCACAAGCAGCAGTAAAGAAAACTACCACATTATCAAACAACCCTGCTTGGTAGCAAACTGTCAAACAATTGCTCATAGAGAAACTGAAACTCTGACAATTGCTTTCTTAGCAGGATGCCCCCATTTGGCCTTCATTTGCCAAATACAGGGTAAATAACAGAATTTCAGCAGTTATTTTGATAATAAACATAAATAGAAAAAATATGCAAAATAGACTATTTTCATCTTTAAAGGACCACATCTATTCATATTTCCATAAGGCAAGAGTAAGTAAATTCCCACTCAGAGGTGAAAGTCATAACTCAATCACATACCACCCCCTCAACTGTTAACTATTAGAAAAATGTGAAATGTGTAGGTTTCCATAGAAATAACCAGTCAATTGTTCAGCAGGTTTCAAAAATGGCTACACCTTGTTAATCATTTAATGCCTTAACCTCATGTGAGATAAACATAAGAGAAGTCATTGCCAGGGTATAGTATAATATTTTCCCAAACCATAATTTATGTATTCATTCATTTATTCATTCATTCATTCTTCTTCTTCTTCTTTTTTTTTTTTTTTTTTGAGACAGAGTCTCACTCCGTTGCCCTGAGTAGAGTGCTATGGCATCAACCTAGCTTACAGCAACCTTCAACTCCTGGGCTCAAGCGACCCGCCTGCCTCAGTCTCCCAAGTAGCTGGGACTACAGGCACACACCATGATGCCAGGCTAATTTTTCTATTTTTAGTAGAGACAAGGTCTTGCTCTTGCTCAGGCTGGTTTTAAACTCCTAAGCTCTAGCAATCCTTCCACCTCAGCCTCCCATAGTGCTAGGGTTATGGGTGTGAGCCACTGCACGTGGCCCTATATATTTATTCTTCTATTCATTCAACAAAAACACACTGAAGGCCTACTGTATGCCAGGCACTGTTCTAGGCATCAGTGAAGCATGAACAAAACAGATTACCTGTTCTCCTAGAATTTACGTTTTAGCAACTACTTTCAATTTGCCAACAGAACCAACAGAACTGAGTACACTTCAGTTGGTAGCTTAACAAAATGAAATCGCTTTTGGGGCTAGTATTCAGATTTGCTTAGGTTGATTCATTCTTTCCACAAATATTTCCTGAGTAACTACTGGGCTATTTTGCAGCAATTCAAATGTGTATGAAGACGAGTATCATGCTTTCCCAGAGCTCACCATCTGGAGGGAAATGTAGCCGAGGACAAAGCCTTTTCCCTCTAGCCTTCTAGGTTCAATGGCTGAGACCCCCTAAATCAAACTGATACAAAGATTAACAAGAGAAAAATAAACAGCAGTTTATTAACATACACATCATACATACACAGGTGAGAACTCAATGATGAGTAATTCAAAGAGGTAGTTAGAATTCTTGATAAAAGAACAATAAATTTAGAAAAGTGACAAGACAAAGGAAAGGGACTTAGCATTTCTAGGGCAGTGAATAGTGGGAAGGTGAATATTTGGGGAAACTAATGGCAGGAAAGGGCTAGTTAGTAAAGTCTGATATATACTGTGTTTCCCCCAAAATAAAACAGGGTCTTATATTTATCTTTCCTCAAGAAGACACCCTAGGGCTTATTTTCAGGGCATGTGTTATTTTCCCCTCAAAGCCTCAGCTTGCAGCATGCACAGAATGGCCGGGACCTGACAGGCGGAGCCGACATTGTTGGTGGGGCTGCCTGCACCTTTCCAGTCACCTCTGGGATAGCAGCTGTCACAATAGGGCAGATGAGAAGGGCTGCTCGTCTTCTTTACTGCTCGGCATACGAAATGCATGGGTTGTGCAGATACGTTGCGTAGCCACGCCCATCACTAAGTCTTATTTTTGGGGTAGGGCTTATATTGAGCAAATGCTTAGAAATCCTCCTAGGGCTTATTTTATGGGTAGGTCTTATTTTCGGGGAAACATGGTAGATTCCTCTGGTACCTTCTCTGGGCTGATAAGGGTTTAGAATTGTCTCTGGTGATTAACTTCTGTCCTTCCTTGTAGAGAAAGGAGGGGGGACACTTTTACAAATGTATGTCCTGCTTCTAGGTAAATAGGGTATCTTAGTCCACTTTGTGCTGCTATAACAGAATACCTGAGACTGGGTAATTTATAACAAACAGAAATGTATTGTGCTCGCTTCAGCAGCACATATACTAAAATGAGAACAATACAGAGAAGATTAGCAGGGTCCCTGTGCAAGGATGACATAAATTTTAGAATTAAAAAAAATTTATTGGCTTACAGTTTTGGAGGCCAGGAAGTCCAATGTCAAGGTGTCGACATCTGGTAAGTGCCTTCTTGCTGTGTCATCACATGGTAGAAGGCAAGAGGGCAAGAGAGGGCTGAACTTGCCCTTTTAAAATGGTACCAATGGAACCCATGGGGGTGGGGCCCTCATGGCCTAATTACCTCTTAAAAGTCTCATCTCTTTTTTTTTTTTTTTTGCAAGGCCCAAAGAGTCAAGTCTCATCTCTTAATACTGTTACAAGCCTGGCACAGTGACTCGCACCTGTAATCCTAGTACTCTGGGAGGCCGAGGCGGATGGATCACTCAAGGTCAGGAGTTCAAAACCAGCCTGAGCAAGAGTGAGATCCCCATCTCTACTAAAAAATAGAAAGAAATTAATTGGCCAACCAAAAACATATAGAAAAAGTTAGCCGGGCATGGTGGCGCATGCCTGTAGTCCTAGTTACTCGGGAGGCTGAGGCAAAAGGATTGCTTTAGCCCAGGAGTTTGAAGTTGCTGTGAGCTAGGCTGATGCCATGGCACTCACTCTAGCCCAGGCAACAGAGTAAGACTCTGTCTCAAAAAAACAAAAAAAAAAAAAAAAGAAGAAAAGAAAATACTGTTACAATGGCAATTAAATTTCAACATGAGTTTTGGAGGGGACAAACATTCGAATCACAGCATAGAGGTAGGACAGAAAGCTTTTCTTGTATCTACTTCTCAATTGCCTTCATCTCAAAATAGTCCTTGTGCCAAAGTGGTGTATTTTGGGGTAGCATATTCTGCTACCCTTCAGAAACATATGGAATTTATTTAAAAAACAACAACAATAATACAAAGCATTAAATGCCACGAGCAAAGCCGATAATGCTATGAAAATTCAGAGAAGAAAGTTGAGCCTCATAGAGGAAGTAACTAAATGGTGCTTGAGTTGGGCTTTAAAGCTACTCAGGGCTGGGCGGTGGCTCACACCTGTAATCCTAGCACTCTGAGAGGCCAAGGCGGGCAGACAGCTTGAGGTCAGGAGTTTGAAACCAGCCTGATCAAGAGTGAGACCCTATCTCTACTATAAAAATAGAAAGAAATTAATTGGCCAACTAATATATATAGAAAAAATTAGCCGGGCATGGTGGCACATGCCTATAGTCCCAGCTACTCGGGAGGCTGAGGCAGGAGGATTGCTTGAGCCCAGGAGTTTGAGGTTGCTGTGAGCCAGGCTGACACGATGGCACTCAGTCTAGCCTGGGCAACAAAGTGAGACTCTGTCTCTAAATAAATAAATAAATAAAGCTACTCGGGAGGCTGAGGCAAAAGAATTCAGTATGATCTGCACATGCAAAATGAGAAGAGAGCGGGTGATATTAGCATCAAGAACAGTCTGTAATTAACCTTATTTTCTAATATATAGGTTAGTAAACAGGTTGAAAGCAGATTTCAACTTTGCTTTAACACTTATTTATCCAAATGAAGATTTTGAACCGCTATTGCCCTGAATTCAACTGAATACTCAAGGTCAGTCTATGGTGAAGAGTCAAAACAGTAGAAATTGGTTTCATCTCACATGTCCTGCATGGAACTAACTCCTAGAAGTATTATGTTGCAAATAATTTTGCAGCTTTATTAAAGTTCAGCAGAAAAGGGCCCGTGATTGATTAGTGATGTCTGATACAGGCACCGGATGTTGTGTTGGATCTGTTTGCCATCTCTGAGTTAAGGTCATATATCTGAATGGCCCAGTTATAGAATGCTCCATAACACAGTAGTTTTCAAACTTTTTGAGCAGCAGAATCCTTTGCTCAAATGAAATCTTACTCAGAATTGCAATCTATTAAAGAGTAAAGCTGTCCTCATTGAAGCAGGGAACCGAGGGGTCTACATACTCACCCTCCTTTTCATCCAGCACAGGGGACCCAGTGCACTGCCTGAAAAATCGCTGCTTTATAAGATTGTTGCTTTTCATGTGACAAGAAGAAAAGTATGTGATAATATGTTCATATTAAATTCTACAAATGGGAAGATAATCACCATTTTACAGATGCAGAAACTGAGATCCAAAGAGGTTAAGTGATCAGCCCTAGGCTCCTGACAGATGGCGAGTGGTGAAGTCGAGAGCTAGAAACCGGGGCTCCTTCCTCCTGCTTGGGCTAGGGTGCTGCTGCTCTCTAGCTCTGCAGCTCCACTGGAACTTGCCAGGGGGCTGAACACCGGAGAAGAGAGCTGAGTTTGGGTTGAAATAAATGCAACGAAAGGGGAGAGTCCTACCCAGCTGTCTGAAATGCTGCTTCAACTACATAACATTTCCAAAAGCTCCTAATTCATTGACACGTCGGAAGTGCTCGACCCTGAGCGGCTCATGGCTCCAGCGCAGGCTCAAGTTTCCTCCTCACTTCGAGGGACTCACAGGGGCTGCGGCAACCTCAGCACAGGCCTCCTCTTGTTTTCTCAGCTATTTCAAAGGACAGACCGTCTCTGCGGGGACTGGAGCAGAGGGTGGAGCTGCAAAGGGCCACCACAGGGACAGAGGCTGGTCACAGTCAGTCCAACGGAGGGCATTATGCAAATTACAAAGCACTTTCATTATCCTGGCAAACCCACCCTAGGCATCCGTACTGCCATCGCGTCTAGCCTAGACCACCGCAGCGGCCTGTTCTCTCTCCTGTCGTCATCCCCTCTGGCCTCACTAAGATCCCTTCCGTTTCCCGCACTGCAGGCAAAAAGACCTTTTAATAATGCAAGTCTGATCAGGCCACTCCCTTGCTTAAAACCCTTCAAGAGCTTCCCATTGTCCTTGGTACCCAGTTGGAAGAGCATTTGCATGTGAAAAATTGTGCGTGTGCACACGTAGACTCTCTCCAAGGAGGGTAGTTTATCTTATTCGAACTGGAACATGACTTTAGCATAGGCTCCATCTGACACAGAGCTGGGTATACTTATTTATTCATGTACATTTATTTAGGCTCTGGCTCATCCACAGAGGAATCGGAGTGCCTAGGCATAGAATATGATGTTTCCCCGGCAGGCAACAACAGGAAGCCTTCTCAGCTACATTTTGGAAACTTCAATCCTGTGGTATGAAGCAGCTACAGTGTAAAATAATAATAAATTAGCGTTCTGTTATCTTGAAGATTCTGAAAGGAAACTAAGGGATGAGATGCCCACAGAGGCGCTCTATCCCAGCGCAAAGATGATTTCTAGGTCACCGACGGGCATTCCAACGTGCATTAGGAAAAGCTGTATCATTACCTACGAGAGTAGCCTTATGTGTTGATGCCATCCTAAGCGGTAGTCCCTGGGCCCCCGCCAAGGGGACCTTCCCACAGGCATGTCTCCCATAATTTAGAAAAGGGCCCTTTTGGATAGTATTTCCTTGGTGGACCAATTTTTTAAAAACTTTTTTTGAAGTTGCTTTTTTTTTTTTTTTGAGACAGAGCCTCACTTTGTTGCCAAGGTCAAAGTACCGTGGCATCAGCCTAGCTCACAGCAACCTCAAACTCCGGGGCTCAAGCGATCCTTCTGCCTCAGCCTCCCACGTAGCTGGGACTATAGGCATGAGCCACCATGCCTGGCTAACTTTTTCTATACATATATTTTTAGTTGTCCAGCTAATTTCTTTCTATTTTCAGTAGAGACGGTCTCGCTCTTGCTCAGGCTGGTCTCGAACTCCTGAGCTCAAACAATGCACCCGCCTCGGCCTCCCAGAGGGCTAAGGATTACAGGCGTGAGCCACTGCACCTGGCCAGAAGTTGCTTCTTTTAAATCAGGTAACACAAAACATTTCAAAATTCCAAAGGTCTAAGAGTGCCTAAAACAAAGGCTTCTTTCCACCCCTGTCTTTCAGCCACCTGGTCACCCTCTCCAGAGCAGTCACTGTTACTAGTTTCTAGAAACAGTCTATGCATACACACGCCTGTGTGTTTGTGGCTTTTGTTTTCATTCCAGTAGTGAAATGCTGTTCCCTATGCCCTGCGCTTTCCTTTTCCCCACTGAGCCGTCCCTACTCCGTGGCTTATCCTGAGGCCCAGCGTCAGCACACGTGACTGTTCTGAACTGTGACAGGCCTCTGTGCTCAGAGTTCTCAAAGGACGTGAGGGATTTGGTTCCCACCAGACTCGAACTGTCTTACTCGGGGCAGCGGGTTTGCCCCACGTGTCCAGGCTGACCTGGGCTTCTCATCTGCCGGAAGGGCGGGTCTAGGGTCATCAGCACCGGCCTTCTGCGCATCGCTCGGGGACGTGAGCTTATTTTCAGAGCTTTTTAATAACATTTAATTACACAGGAAATACACCAATATGTTCCTGCTGGAGAAAAGAGCCAAACAACACAGTTGAGGTTAAAGCCCATTTAAGTCCCCAAACCCCAGTCCATTTTCTACCCAGAAGCATTCACCATGGCCATTTGGAATTTGCTGTGTTTTGAGCCTTTTATTCCGGGGGAGGTTGTTTCTGTTCTGTTTTCCTATGTGGAACCATATTCTACACACTCTACAACTTGCTTTTTCTATTCAGCATTTTGTCTTGTCCTTATTTCCATTCGGCGTATGCAGATCAACTTTATTCTTTACAGCTGCCACAATATTATCAATATTTTATTGTATGGTCATACTATAATTTATTTAAGGATTTTCCTCACGATGGACATTTAGGTTGTTTCTAATTTTTTATTACACACAATGTTGTCTGTGAAAACTACACATAGGTAAAATAATTCCTGTACAATAGAGAGAAGAGGAATTCTGAAGAAAAGAACAATTTAAATGTTTAAGCAATATACTCAAATTGCCTTCCAAAGAGCAAGTTCAGCGGGTACCCACTAGGCAGAAGCATAGTAAGTTATACAGGACTGTGATTTTGCCCTTGGACATTGTGATCTAAACTGACATCAGTATCCACAAGCAAAAAAGCGGCATGCAAATCCATAGGGTAATGCAAACCCTAAAAAAATCCACAAAGCACCACGTGTACTGTCCACAGGATTGAGGGCAGAGAATGGAGAGTGCAGGGGACCTGTCAGGAGAGCAGGCCCCTCCTCGTTCTGGCGTCCTCAGGCCCTGCTCCTCTTCCCTCCCAGTCTCTGCCTTAGTGAGGCAATCTGGAAACATGGGGGGTGGGGTGGGGTGCAGTGATGCCCTGCAGACATGGACATTTGCTCTAACAGACTTCAGGGGGCTGCCAGCACCAGACTCTTTGAGGCCAGTGGCCTTCCCAGGAGGTCTGTGGATTCCCAAATTGCTTGTGTGTCCCTGGTCACCTCCCGCCCCTCCTTCCTGCTCTGGGATCTGCCGTTGGCCTCTCTGTTCTCACCTCTCTCCCCACGCTCACCAGCCCCACTGTCCCTTCTTTGGTCTCCCAGACGCTGACCATTTTGCTGAGGTTTGTGGGTAAAGCAGAGGGGCTAAGGCACAGTGCCAAACAGGAAGCAATGTCACAGTGAATACCAGGCATCACTCTTCTGAAAAACTGCACCCTGCGGAAGAACCACTGGCTGAAACTCCTCAAGTCCTGGCCTCGTGACAACTTACTGAGTTCCCTCCTCTCTCCTAAGAGCCCTCTGCCAGCTCCCCAGCGCTCTTCCCACTAACTCTCCAGGACACCGTCTCTAAATTCCTACTGTTTTATCTGGTCCAGAAATTTAACTCTCTTGGTATCACAGAGTAGTTAAACGGCTCCATCTGTTTAAATCCAGGCTCTGTCACCTGCTGCCTGTGTGACTTTTGGCAACTTACTTAACCTATCTCAGCTCCAGTTTCTTAATATATAACAGGGGTTAAATTAGAAAGTATTTTAAGCAGTTTGCACAGTGTCTGGCAGTTAGTAAGTTAGTTCATACTACATCCAAGAAGACCTCACCTTTCACACTGGAAAGTGACTCATCTAGGTGTTTACTTTGCAAAAGGAGAGTTATTACCCTAAGTGAGTTGTGCCACTAACTTAGAACATCGAGCAATTAGCTTTTAAAATAATTGTTTGCTTCCCCATTAGTGTGTTGTAAGCATGCTTCTTTTCAGCTTAGCTCCTTAGAAATGTTGCTTATGAGGCCGGGCGCGGTGGCTCACACCTGTAATCCTAGCACTCTGAGAGGCTGAGGCAGGAGGATTGCTCAAGGTCAGGTGTTCGAGACCAGCCTGAGCAAGAGTGAACCCTATCTCTACTAAAAATAGAAAGAAATTAATTGGCCAACTAAAAATATATAGAAAAAATTAGCTGGGCATGGTGGCGCATGCCTGTAGTCC
Organism: Mirza zaza; assembly: GCA_008750895.1. NCBI lineage: Eukaryota > Metazoa > Chordata > Mammalia > Primates > Cheirogaleidae > Mirza > Mirza zaza. Next base: position 1,897 of record VSMD01058243.1, on the reverse strand, counting down.
CAGCCACTTGAGAGGCTGAGGCAGGAGGATCGTTTGAGGCCAGGAGTTTGAGGTTGCTGTGAGCTAGGCTGACACTACGGCACTCTAGCTGGGGTAACAGAGTGAGACTCTGTCTCAGAAAAAAAAAAGAAATATTGCTTATGAAATGCTCCAGTTCTCAAGGGTTTCATGGAGAACATAACAAAGCAGCTCTTGCAGCCGGGTGCGGTGGCTCACACCTGTAATCCTAGCACTCTGGGAGGCCGAGGCGGGCGGATTGCTCGAGGTCAGGAGTTCGAAACAAGCCTGAGCAAGAGTGACACCCCATCTCTACTATAAAAATAGAAAGAAATTAATCGGCCAACTAATATATATAGAAAAAATTAGCCGGGCATGGTGGCGCATGCCTGTAGCCCCAGCTACTCGGGAGGCTGAGGCAGCAGGATTGCTAGAGCCCAGGAGTTTGAGGTTGCTGTGAGCTAGGCTGACGCCACAGCACTCACTCTAGCCTGGGCAACAGAGTGAGACTCTCTCAAAAAAAAAAAAGAAATGGAAAAGCGGCTCTTGGACAACTGGAGTGTGTTTGACCCAGGCCCGGGAGCTGGGGTGCAGCGCAATTCCTCCCCGTGCTTTCTGCTGCCCCCTCCCTGCACAGATGGCTCGCCCACCCACCACAAGCTCAAATCTGACTTTTGGGAGTCATCCTCGAGTCCCCTTTCCATCATCCTCTACCCTGGGCACCCCAGCAAGGCCTGCTGGGCGTACCTGCAAATCCTCCATCTCCACCTCCACCACCCCAGGCCGGGCCTGTCAGCTCTCACCGGGGCCGTGGCAGGGCTCCTTGCCGGTCCCCTGCTTCAATTCTTGCCTTCCTGCAGGAAGTCCACGGCCCACTAGGCTGGCAGAGGGAGCATTTAAAGGCAGCAGTCAGGTCACCGCCCCCTCCTGCCTTCAGAGTGCAAACCAGGCCGAGTGGCAGCCTGACCGGGTTCTGCCCATGCCAGCCGCCCGCTCTCCAGCCTGAACTTCCACTGTGCTCCCCCCGGGGCCGGCGCTCTGAGCCTCTGCGCTTGCTCCCTCGTCCCTGGACCACCCCCTCACCTGCAGCTCCTTCTCAGCTTCAGAAAGCCCTTTCCTGGCCACGCGTTCTAAATGGGCCCACCCCTTCCAACCTCTCCGGACCGTACTGCCTGTCTATGATCTTCAAAGTCTCTCTTCTTACTTATTCATTTGTTTCCTGTGTATACCCCACTAAACCAGCAGCTCCATGAGGGCAGGAGCCTTGTCTGTCTCGTTCACTGCTCTGGCCCAGCACCTTGCACGGTATGTACCTGTTGAATGAATGAATAAACCTACAAATGAATCAATGAGGAAGATAAAGAACAACTGCCCAGGCGAGTAAGTGGTCTAAGGGGATGCTCCAAGGCAGGGCTCCCCAGGGAACTACTTCTCCATACAGGAGCCTGGTTCCTCACTGTGATCTGAGCCAGGAGTGACAGCCCTGAAGTCCCAGGGGCCTCCTGTGTGGCCTCCTGAGACGGCAAAGGAACATCCCCTCAACCTCCATCAGAACTGCCTTGACTACTGCAGTGAAAGGGCAAAGCTGCTGCCTCCAGTGCGGATTTCCACGCAGCTGCTGCCTTCTTCCACCCACCCGAGAGCCCACCGCGTTGCCATAGCAACGAAGGCTGTGCCAGAGTCCAAACAGGGATCACTGCATCTCCCCGTACTTCTGGCTGGGGAGGGAAGGGGTGGCCGGTCCACAGCTGTGTCCTTGTCCTGTCTGCCTCTGGCCTGCCCTGGTCTCTAGGCAAAGCACCCTCCTTGGCCCTCCTTGCCCCACTTCCTCACTGGGAAATCTGAGGAGGCACTCACTTCACCTCTGCCTTCTCTCACCACTGTGGGGGGAGACGGGAGG
>VSMD01058214.1:0-14680 GCA_008750895.1 Mirza zaza | reverse complement strand
GGAGAGGTGTTGGGGTGGGGAGGGTGGAGAGGTGTTAGGGTGGGAGGGTGGAGAGGTGTTGGGGTGGGGAGGGTGGAGAGGTGTTGGGGTGGGGAGGGTGGAGGGGTGTTGGGGTGGGGGGGGTGGAGAGGTGTTGGGGTGGGGAGGCAGCCGGCAGTTGTGCAGCCCATCCTGCGGCAGGCACCGTGCTAGGCACCGTGCATACATGATAGAACTAACGTGTGTAAAAAGAAATGCGCATGAGGCAGGAGGAGCATCACGCCCATCTCAAGGACTCCTCCCAACAGTCCCTGGGTGCGGTGATGGTTATCCCCTTTCACTGGTGGAGCTAGTGGGTGACAGGCTCCAGAGCATGCTAGAGCTCTCATTTAGTCCCCATAGCAGTGGCCTGCTGTAAGATTTACTGTGCTATCTGCCTTGTCCCCTTGATATCTGTGGCAGGAACAAACTAAACCTCAAATCTTAAAGACAAAAAGTCGGCCCAGCCTGGTGGCTCTACAAGCAACCCTTTTGAGCCGTGACATGGGGACTCAGACAATGGGCCTCTGTGCATGCAACTCCAGTGTCCACGTTGCTGGGCCACCTGGGCTGAGGAAGAGCACAGCAGGTGGGTGGCAATTGGCCATGCGCACCCTGGCCAGAAGGGGTGTGGCTTGGGAAGGGTGTGGCTTTCTTCCACTCACGCTCCATCGGCCAGAACCAGTCTCGGCCCCACAGAACCACAAGGGGACTGGAACGCACGGGCTCCATGTTCAGTAGTCCCCCTTATCTGCCTTTTGCTTTCTGCTTTTAGCTACCTGCAGTCAATCGTGGTTTAAAACATTAAATGGAAGATTCCAGAAATAAACCATTCCATTCATCAGCTTTAAATCGCATGCTGCTCTGAGCAGTGTGATGAAATCTTGTGCTATTCTGCCTAGGACCTGAATCATGGTGCACAAGTGTCTACACTGCCCGCCTTTAGTCGCTCAGTAGCCACCTCTGTGATTAGATCGGATGCTGCAGTGTCACAGTGCTTGTGTTCGAGTCACTCTTACATTACTTCTTAATGGCCCAAAGCACAAGAGTAGAGATGCTGGCAGCTTGGACACACCAAAGAGCTACCAGAAAGTGCCTCCTTCAAGTGGAAAGGTGGGAGTTTTTGACTTAACAAGGAAAGAAAAGTTCTATGCTGAGGTTGCTAAGATCTATGGTAAGAATGAATCTTCGATCTGTGAAATTGTAAGAAGAAAAAGAAATTTGTGCACAGTATATACAGACATACAGGGCTCAGTACCATGTGTAGTTTCAGGCATCCGCTGGGGGCCTTGGAACATACCCCCACGGATGCTGTGCTGTGCTCACCAAGGAGAGGAGATGACTCCAACAGCCCAAATATCCAGTAAATATCTCACCCCAAACTTAGAACAAACTCACCTCTGCCCTGAAGGAAGAAAACCCCAGACTCACAGAGCCCACTCTTTCTGCTGCTTGGCGGCAGAGGCTCAGGGAATTCCCACCTAGACCCAGAGACTCCCTGACCTGCTCCTTCCTCCCTGGCAGGGCCAGGGCCAGCGCAGCCGCCCTCCTCCGCCTCTGGCTTGAACATTTGCTCAAGTTTGAAGAAATGGTCTGGAAGCCATGCTTAAGCCAGGGCGACGCCCACAACAGGGCAGACTCTGTGTCTGGGGGGCTGACGACATGGGACATCCTTTGCTTCTCTTTGCTCCCGTGCTCCGGGTGGTCCTCCCACTTCCGCTGGCCTCATGCAACAGAAGGGACAGGCCTGACTTCCCGGCTCCACAGAGCTCAGCCAGAGAGGCTCCCTTTCTGAGAACTTACGGGAAAAATCTCTTCACAGGTCTCTGTACCAGAAACAGGGGAGCATCCTTTGACCAAATGCTTATTTTTGTCTTATAGACCCTATGAATCTTGCACCTGGTCATGTTTACCTCTTTGCTTTGGCCACAAGGAAGCGCAGAGTCATTCCTTGCAGTTTGCCTGTGGTGAGTACACACCACCTATGGTACACTTCCCTCGGTGTGTACCAAGCTAAGATCGGTCCCCAAAGAAGACTGATCTTAGCTTTGGTGCCATGTTATTTTCCTACCTCTATTTTCCTATTGCACCTAAATGCCCTCAATTTTGTTTCCTTTCTTATTGCATTAAGTATATCTTAAAACAATGTTTCCAGTCCTTTTTTATGTGAGGCAGACATCTAAAAATAACAGAATATAAATAAGTCAATTAAATCCTCCTGTCCCAACATCCTGCTTCCCACTCCCACCCCCATCCTGCTCCTAAACATTGCTCCAACAAACTTGCTAAAGAGATACGCCAGGTTTCGGAGCACTGTACGTTCAGCCAGGCCCACGGGGCGGGGCCTGGGAGGAGCCACCTATACGGACACAGCTTCCGCCAGAGCCCTGGCAGCCATCCTGCGGTGCCTCCGGCTTTGCCTTAGCCTGAAAATGATGCTAAGAGCTCCAGAAGAATTTCAGCCATTACCGTTTTCCTCCTGCCCTTCCCTTATGTCATGGCCTTAGTAAGAGAAGATCACATCTTTTACAAAAAATGGCTCCATGCCAGTGTTCCCCACAGCTCTGCCAACACTGCCCACGCTGGCCCAGCGGCGTCAGGGGCTGGCGGGTATATGGCACTCAGCCATCGTCCTGACCACGCGGCCACCATCAGAAGAGAGAGCATCTGTGGCTCAGAAAAGGGGGCGCTTGCCTCTCAGGCCAACTTATAAGCACCTGGGACACCTGTCCGGGACGTGCCCAGAGGCCTCCTTCCCAGTGACGATCGTGGGACTGTTACAGATTAGAGTATGCCATCAGCCACCCTTCCTGCCTACCAGGTAGGAGATACACAAAGAGCTGAGCCAACTCCTTGAGGTATGAACCTTGTGAACCAAAGTGCAAGACCCCTAGTAACCTGGGTCGGATGGAGGACCAAAGCTTGCATCTGAAGCCTGGAGGAGCTATGGGCTCTACTTCCTCTCTGGCAGCTTGGTCTTATCCACGTGTCATAGGCTAGGAAGCTGGAGAGACCTCCCTCTCCTCCTGGGTGGGAAGGCCCCAAGGGAGGCTTCCTTTTGGGAGACAGGAAGTGCGTGATGAATTCACTCTGGCCAACGTCAGCCATTCTCAGAGAGCAAGAGACTCAGAGAGAGGCGGTGGGGCCCGCATCTTTCATGGTGTAAAAGCCCAGCCATGAGGCTAACCTTACCGTAATGGGTGGGGAAAAGAGAAAAAGTCTCTTCCCCACTGTCATAGGCTGAATTATGTCCACTCCAAAATTTATATGTTGATGTTCTAAACCCCTAGAACCTCAGAATATGACCATATGTGGAGATGAAGCCCTTAAAGAGGTAGTTAAGTTAAAATGGGTGATTAAGGTGGGTCCTAACCAATATGTCTGTTGTTCTTATAGACATTGGTGATTAGAACACAGACACAGAGGGAAGACAGTGCGACGACAGGGAGGAGGTGGCCTGTCTACAAGCCAAGGAGAGAGGCTTCAGAAGAAACCCACCCTGCTGATACCTTAATCTTGGACTTCTACCCTCCAGAATTATGAGAAAATAAATTTCTATTATTTAAGCCACCCAGTCTGTAATATTTTGTTTTGAAAGCCCCCTCGAACTAATATACCCACTATCCCCTAAGCCCCTGGAAGGGTTGGTTGAACTACCCTCTGTTAATGAGATGAGGCAAGACTAGGGCAGGGGAGCATGGGTTGCACTGATGGCACTGGTTTTCTACCTTTTCCCACATCCTTTGCAGTTATTTCACAGAAGAATCTGATTCTGTCTCTATGCTCCTAGGTCTGAGTCCAGCCACATGCTTTGCTTTGGCTGAAGGGATGAGAGAGAATGCGACACAAGCACAAGCTAGAAGAAGTGAGGATGTGCTTCTCTTCTGCTTTTGGTCTTCAGTCTTGGCCATGAGAGCACATCTGAGTCAGCCTGCTAGAGGATGAGACAGGTGGAACAGCCCCATCTTTCCTGCTGTCTCAGCTGAGACTAGAAGAACCAACCAGCTGAGCCCAGCCTAAATCACCAGCCCACTCACAAGAGGAGGAAATGCTTACCTATTTGTAGCCACTGAGGGTTGGCATGGCTTGTTACACAGCATTATTGTGGTAATAAATAACTGAGTCTCTTTACCACAGCATTTCTGAGCTGGGCAGGACCCTAGTAAAATCTCAGCCAGTGATTTTAAATTGCTTTTTAGGAATTTTTCAGATGTTTATTTCATATTTCAAATTTTTAATACAATTCTAAATGCCTATAAAAATGAAATGAAAAATAACACATACTCAAATGGATGGAGAACCAGATTTTACCACACTGGAGGCCACCACAAATCTGTTATAACTCAGACTGCCAGGCTAACTAGGTTTCATTCAGACCCAAGAAAAACACACACACAGAAAAATCTCTCCTTTCCTCTCTATTTAATCAATGCATTACCTGAGACAGCCAGCCAAGCAGTTAGGAAAGTATTACCATTTGCAACTATTTATCTTTCTGGATGAGAATTACTATATTTTCAATTCCAAACAAACTTCATAAGCCAGAAATAAATTAGCTATGGGGGCAAAGAGAACAATTCTCAGACATAACTTCTTATTTTAAACATTTGTGTTCAAACCCAATCCATTGTCCTCATTGTATGGCTTTATAAGCAAATGTCATTGTGGACTATTAATAATAAAACACCACTCATATAGTTTTTATTTACCAGAACTCTGTATAAGAATCTATTTACAATTTTTAAAAGACCCCGGTTCTAAACAGGAAAACTCTGGAAACAACGGGGCAGCAGCACTGGGCACGAAGGGGCAGCTCTTACAGCCCCTGAGTGGTCACTGCCTGGCAGGCGCCGGGCCGTCACGGCCGGGCTGGGGACACTGCGACAGACCTCGAAGGTGCGGCAGTCAGAAGCTGCAGTCAGCCTGTGATGCCGGAGCTGCCACAACCTGGACAGTGCATTTGGGAAGAAAATCCCTTTGCTGTCTCCCAGGGGTATAATCATGAGATTGAAGTCTGGGAATACAATTCGGAATGGAGCAGTGGGGTAAATTAGAGACCTAGAAGGTGAGTGCTATTAAAGAAGTCAGAGCATTCATTCATTCGTTCTGCATCAGCCAATATTTACTGGGCTAGCGCTGGGAATTCAAAGCCCGGACTGGGCCCTGCACAGCAGGGCAGGGGGGAGTGCAGGGCTGCTGCAGTCATCAGGGCAGCGTCTGAAACCACCGCCCTTCCCTTGGCTGTGTGACCAGGGGGAGCTGCTCAACCGTTCGGAGCCTTGGCTTCCTCAGGGGTAATGGGTAAAATTGCATCTAGTGAAACGCCTGGTGCTTCAGAGACACTCAAAGAGTAGCAGTTCCCCTCCTCTTCCCCTTCCATTTTTTTTAAGCTTCCAGTACCTGGCAAATTGTAAGTTCTGCATTTACGTTCACCTCGCCGCAGCCCTCGCCCGACACCTGAGCCTAAGTGACGAACACGCTGCGTCTGTTTCCTAGGGCTGCTGTAACAGAGCACCACACGCTAGGTGGCTTAAAGCAATTGAAATTTATTCTCTCACAGTTCTGGAGGCCAAAAGTTTGAATTAAGGTTCAGCAGGGCAGGGCTCCCTCTGAAGGGATGATGGGAGAATCTTCCCTGCCCCTTCTGCTTCCGGTGGCTCCCTGCACCCTCGGCTTGCGGCGGCGTCGCCACGGTCCCTGCCCTGCCTTCCCGGGGCCTCCTTCCAGCTGTCGCCACGTCTCCACGTGGCCGCCTTTTGAAGACAGCATCCCCTGGACATGGGGCCCACCCCAGCCCTGCACGTGCACGGCCTCCCCCAGCTCCTCACATCTGCGAAGACGCTATTGCTAAATAACGTCACATTCTGAGCTCCAGGTGGACAGGAATTCCGGGGACACTGCTCACCCCATTACAATGGCCACGTGTCCTGGGCACACGCCAGTGCTGTGCTGAGCACCGCGGGTTTTACTCCACGCACCGCGCAGAGCACATAGGATGGAGCCTGGGACGCAGCCACACCCATGTTCTTACCATGCCAATCTGTAAGGTAGGGGCTATGACCGCCCCCATTCTGCCGAGGAGAAAACTGAGGCACAGAGAGGTCAAGTTACTTGTCCAAAGCCACACAGCCCACAAGTAGCCAAGGCAGCACTCAGTGTCATGCCATCTGGTGCCAAGTCCCCCCAAACACTACTCCCCACTGTCTCATAGGGCTGTGTTGGGGGCCAAGGTGGGATTCTCTCGAGAAAACTTCCTTTAGTCATTGTAATTCAGGGGTATCATCAACTGCAATCCCTTGCCCATTTCGGAGATAAGAAAAGTGAGGTCCAGGAAAGCAAAGTGACTGGCCTATGTTGGCAGTGCTGTTACGTGGTCACCTCGGGTCTGCTCCCTGAGAGGCTGTGTCCCCTCCTCTGTGCAGTGTCCTGCAGGGTGCTCCTCATGTCTCCACACAAGCTGGGCAGCTTCCGCTCCTGCCAACACTCCAGACCGGGACCCAGCACAGGCTCTGCAGCTACGGCCGCTCCAACTCGTTCTGTGTTTGTGCTGCGGGTTTGCCAAACACACCAGCCCGGAGCCACTGAAACGCCTCTGGGCCTTGAGGACAGAGCTTGGGGAAATGGTTTGCTTTGCTGTTTCCCTGCTGTCGTCGCTGGCACTGTGACGGCCGGGCAGGCGAGGGCCGGGAGGCTGGCAGGGCCTGCGCGGGGCACCTTCCTCGCCTGCTCACCGCTCCTCCTTTCTTAGAGGCCTCTGGCTGAGTCCAGTGCCTAACCTGAGCTCTGGGCCTGGCCCAGTGCAGCCGTCCGCAGCCAGGAAGGCAGGCCGCCTGCTGCCCACGGCTGCACTCCCCGCTGCAGTGGCAGCCACCATGCACCACAGGAGCAGGGACAGGTTGTGGGGACCTGGGAGGCTCTGGGTCCCATGGCCTCCGAGGCTATGGATGGGGCAGGTTCAAGAAGCCCCAAGCCTTCTCTGAGGTCAGGAGTCCTGGAGCCACAAGGCGTGGATATATAGAGAATGCCCACAGGCCAAGCTGGGGACTTACAGACTGGGGGCCCACGTGGGCTAGGCAGGAACATACGTGAACACGCGGGGGGGGGCGGGCGACAATAGGGAGAGGCGGGGACTGTGGGCACTGCGGAGCCCAGGCCTGTCTCCAGGGCAACCGCTCTCAGCAATGGTTCAGTGTTGCCAGGCAGGAATATGGGCCCAATATACCTAGAGTTTCTAATTTGTCAAGAGAAGCTGAAAATCTAGACATTTTTGGTGAAATTGTTCAATTTTTAAATGTCAGTCACTGATTCAGACTCTTTGAAAAACACTGTGCAGTTTGACAAAACACTTGTGTGGGCTATTTTGCAGCCCTTGGGCCACCATTTTGAGACCAGTCAAGGCAGCACTGCCGCTCAGTCTCTTAGGAGTGGGGTGACACTCGGTGAACTCACACACCCACACTGCACCACGTTCTCCTGGTCTTGGATGTGCTCAGGTGTCTTCTCTTCCTGTCCACTTCATCCCACCTGTGGCTTTGAGCATCAGCAGGAGCCCCCATCTCCAGACCTGCTCTCTCCCCTGAGGCCCGGCCCAGCTGTCCACCTTCCTGCTTGACACCTTTATCTGGATGCCTACTAGCTCTCTCAGACTTGACGTGTCCTCAGCCCAGTCACTGAGGCTCTCTGTCCCCCCACTCCAAACCTGCCATTCTCATTGTCTTCCCCGTCTCAGTAAATGCTCTCTCCCCTAGAACACCCAGCTGTTCTGAGCCTCACTCAGCCAACCCAGCAGATATATGATTGTTACTTTAAGTCACTGAGATTTGGGGACAATTTGTTACACAGCAATAGCTGGCTGATACACATCTTGTGTGGTAGGCTCTTTCCTTCCACCATAATCACTTCTCTTGCCAAAATTTTCAACTCTTGAGGGGACATATTGCTCAACATCAGGCAAAAGCAAGAGCACACTTTGAATCGTGCTATGGACAAGCGCAAGACAACACAAAATGGCTCACACTGGGAAGAATCTGCAAGGCCTCTTTTAGTGCCAACCTCATCTGAAACACACACTCCTTTTGTTGACGTATGTATATGTGATTCTGACAGTCTATGGATTTTATTTGGAATGTAATTGGAGACTTTTCTTACTCATCATTTTATTTAGGAAAAATGTTATGTTGAGTTGTTTGGACATAAATATAATTTTTTCTCATGTAAACACTGGCCAAAAAAATGAAGTTCTATGATATATAGTGTATAAAATTTGGGTATTAAAAACCAAGAGGCATCCTCCTGGGAGAACATTAACCAGAGTGGTGTTCTCGGGGAGGGGCCTGTATTTCCTCAATTTTAAGGCAACATCACTCATAAGAGGATTTAGTAATAGCAAAACATTCCATGTGCATTTGGATTTGGGCATCTCAGATTCAGAAGAATTAAACAGGAACAATGGGATTCCTACACTCGAGGGTGCACACATGTACAGACATACACGTGTGCAAAGGCACAGCATCTGTTCCACTTGAAATTCCAAGCTGATGCTGGACAGCAGTGTCTCAGGGACCCAATAAGTCCTTCCAAAGTAGCTTGGGATCACTTTAGTTGAGATGACAAAGCAGGTGTGGCCATACCACTTTCATCTGTGTTGGGCTCTTTATGGAAACACATCTAAGCTTCCTGCCAAATGCTTCCCTGGACTTTGGACAGAGGGCTGGATTCAGTCCCCTGGCGCAGCTCCCATGGGCCTGCTGCGGGGAATGCAGCTGTCTATGTGATGAGCCTGCAGAGGCCTACAGGAGGCCCCCAAACCCCCAAAAGCCTCCCCTGCCTGCCACCAGGCTTGAAATTCCACTGTCAAAGTCTTGGATTTTTTTTTAAATCTGGAAGAAACCTTAGAAATGATTTGTATCAATCAGGGGTTTAACCAGGAAAGTAGAAACTGCTTTCAGACTTGACAAGGGAGTGAATTTGTGCAGTGACATTCACTGCAGCAGCCAGAGACACCAGCACTCCAGGCTGCAAAGGCAAAGGGAGACAGTGCTAGAGGGCTGGGACCTCTAGGGGCTGTGCCAAGGATGGCAGCTGAGCCATGCAAGAGGTGTGGCTGCTACTAGTAGTGCAGCAAGGCAGAGGGAAGGGGGCATACCTTGCACCACCACTCCTCCCTGAATCTTCCCTTGAGCTCCCTTCTGGAGCCTTCCATCAGTTGAATACAGCTGGAATCCAGCTGACCTGGAGTCTGGCAGTTGCAGCCTGTGAGAGTCAGCCCTGGAGATCCGAGCAGAGCAGGGGAAGGGTGGGGACTGCATGTGACAGCCAACAGGCCCCAGTATTCTCTCCACTAACCCACACTGTGTTTCCCATGCAAGGCCACCGAGACCCAGAAACTCTGAGGGCCACTCTCATTTAGGATCATTAACTTATGACACTGTGACTTCCAGATAGGCCAAGGACAGAGTATGTGCACAAGAAATAGTCATAGGGAGGGGAAAGTGCATAAAAGGATGAATGGGTGAAAGAATGGGATGGCTGTAGAATGTAGTCACATTCTCTCTGGGCTTCAGTGATCACAATGGGAAAATATCAGTGATCGCTACATTCACTGAGCTTAGCATTGTTCCAATTTTTTCTGTATGCCTTTATTGAGGTATAACTGGAATAAGAATCTGCACTTATTTCAAGTGTACAATTTGATACATCCGGCATATTCCATTATCGCCACCACCGATACAGTGGACAAGTGCATGACCCCTGCTTTCCTTGGCCTATTTGTTCTCTTTCCTTCCTGTCCTTCCCACCCCCACTCAACCAAACACTGATCTGCTTTTTGCCACTATACCTCAGTATGCATTTTCTAGAATTCTACATCAATGAAATCATACATATACACTCTTTTAATCTGGTTTATTTCATTTAGCATAGTTATCTTAGTCTGTTTTCTGATGCTTATAATAGAATGCCCGAAACTGGCAAATTTATAAAGAAAAGGAATTTATTTATTACAGTTATGGAGGCTGAGAAGTCCAAAGACCAGGGGCTGCCTCTGGTGAGAGCCTTCTTGCTGGTGGGGACTCTCTGCAGAGTCCCAGTGCGGCTCAGAGCATCGTATGGTGAGGAGCTGAGCTGGCACACTTGGGTCTCTCTTCCTCCTCTTATAAAGTCACCAGTCCCACTCCCAGAATCACGCATGAACCATTGACTCATGAATGGGTTAATCCACTCATGTGGGCAGAGTCTTCATGACCCAATCTCTTCTTAATGCCCCACCTCTCAGTACTGCCACATTGGGGATTCAGTTTCAACATGAGTTTGGAGGGAACAAATATTCAAACCACACCAACAATGCTTTTGAGATTCATTCCAGTTGTTGTATGTATCAATCGTTCATGATGTTTTGGTGCTAAGCAGTATTCCACTGAATGGATGTGCCACACTTTGTTTATGCTTTCTCCTGCTGGTAGACATTCTAGTTTCTGACTATTACAAAGAAAGTTACTATGAATATTCCTGTACAAGTCTTTGTGTGGACATATACCTGTACTCCTCTTGGGTATACCTAGAAGTAGAATGAGTAAGTAATATTGTAGTTGTATGTTAAACTTTTTCAACTGTTTCTGGAGTTGCTGTGCTGTTTCATGTTCCTACTAGCAGTATATGAGAGTACCAGTCACTTTACATCCTCGCCAACACTTGGTATGGTCTTTTTAATTTTAGCCATCTAGTTGGTATGTAGAAGTATCTTGGCCAGGCACAGTGGCTCATGCCTGTAATCCTAGCACTCTGGGAGGCCAAGGTGGGCGGATCGTTTGCACTTAGGAGTTTGAGACCAGCCTGAGCAAGAGCAAGACCCTGTCTCTACTAAAAATAGAAAAAATTAGCTGGGCATGGTGGCACATGCCTATAGTCCCAGCTACTCAGGAGGCTGAGGCAGAAGGGTCGCTAGAGCCCAGGAGTTTGAGGTTGCTGTGAGCTAGGCTGATGCCACGGCACTCTAGCTGGGGCAACAGAGTGAGACTCTGTCTCACAAAAAGAAGTATTTCATTGTAATTTTAATTTGCATTTCTTTAATGATTAATAATGGGGAACATCTTTTAATATGTTTATTTTCCATCTGAATATTATCTTTGGTGAAGTGTCTATTCAAATACTTTGCCCAATTTTAAGTTATTTTATTTTTGAATTTCAAGAGTTCTTTATATATTATGAATACAAGACCCTTACTAATCTGTGATTTACAAATATTTTCTCTTAATCTCCTAATCTTTCCAATCTCTTAACAGTGTCTTTTGAAGAACAGAAGTTAATTTTAATGAAGTACAATTCATCAATTTATTCTTTTATGTGCTGTACTTTTGGTGTTGCATCTAAGAAATCTTTGTCTAATCTAAATCAAGGTCACAAAAACTTTCCATGATGTTTTCTTCTAGTAGTTTTAGCATTTTTGGCTTTACATTTAAGTCTATGATCCAATTCACACTAAGTTTTCTATAAGGTACAAAGTATAGATTGAGGCTCACTTTTTGCATCAGGATATCCAGGTTTTCCAGCACCAGTCAGTGAGACTGAATTACCTTTACACCTTTTTTGAATATCAGTTGACCATATGTGGATAGTATGGGTAGGCCTGGTCTCAGTCATTTTGTTCTGCTATAACAAAATAACATAGACTGGGGGGCTTAAACAACAGATATTTATTTCCTGAATTTCTGGAGGCTGGGAATTATATGATCAAGGTGCCAGTAGATTCAGTGACTTGTGAGAGCCCACGACTGGCTTACCTTAGCTACCTTCTCTCTGTGAACTCTCATGACCTTTGCTCAGTGCATGCACGTGGACAAGGAGCTCTCTGTCTTCCTCTTCCTATGAGGGCATTAATCCCACCATGAGGACCCCACCCTCATGGCCTACTAGCTAAATTACTCCCCAAACACCCACCTCCAAATTCCAGTATATTGGGGGTAAAGATGTCAACATATAAATTTGAGTGGGACACAAACTTTCAGCTTTTGAGTCTATTTCTGGACTTTATATTCTATATTAGTTTTTTTTTGTTTGTTTCACCTATTTATCTATTTTTTGCCAATACCACACTGTCTTGTTACTACATCTTTATGATATTCTTGAAATCAAGTAATATAGGTCCTTCAACTTTGTTTTTTCTTTAAAGTTTTTGGCTAGTCTAGATCTTCTGCAATTCCATATGAATTTTAGAAACAGCTTGTCACCATCTACCAGAAATGCCTCCTGGAACTTTTGACTGGGACTGTGCTGAATCTATTAATCAATTTGGGGAAAACGGACATCTTGATAATATGGAATGTTCCAGTCCACGAATACAGTATACTATTCCATTTGTTTATGTCTTATTCAGTTTCCCTTAACAAATATTCATGCCTTTAAACATATATGTCTGACACATCTTTTTTCAAAGTATCCCTAAAAAATGTTATATTTGTTTGTTATTGTATGTGGCATGGGTTGGAAAACTATGGCAAAATGGCCAAATATGGCCCACTGCTTGTTTTTGTAAATAAAGTGTTATTAGAACACAGCCACATGCCCATTTATTAATATGATTCATAGCCTTTTTTGCCCTCAAACAGCAGAGTTGAGTAGCTGTGACAGAGACTGTATATAGGCCACAAGCCTAAAAATTTTGCTATCTGGTTCTTTATAGAAAAGATTTTCTGCCTTCTGATATTATTTTTTTAAAATTTCAATTGTCAATTGTTTATTGTTAGTATACAGAAATGCAATACACCGATGTATATTCATCTTATAACCTGAAAACTTGCCAAACTCACTTACTACCTTTTATGTAGATTCCATAGAATTTTCTACATAAGATGATCATGTTTTCTGAGAATACAGACAGTTTTACTTCTTTTCCTCACTTTATTGTACTAGCTGAAATCTATTCTACAATAGAAGTGGTGAGAATGGTCACTCTTGGCTTTTTCCTGATCTTCAAAGGAAAGCATTCGTTTGCTCTTTCTTCATTAGGTATGGTGTTAGCTGTTGGTTCTTTGTAGATGCACTTCATCAAGCTGAGGATGTTTCCATTCCTAGTCAACTACTGAGATAGTCTAAATGTTTTCCATGTATTAAACTATCTAATCCTACCAACTTTAGACAGGAACTACTGTTATTACCAACATCATACATACAAAGAAACTGAGGCACATGAGTACTAGAAACTTGCTCAAGGTCCCATAGTGTTAAGGAGTGGAGCAGGGATTTTAATGGCCAATGAAACAGATGGCCAGGATGAGCTTACTTCCAGCACTTGAATTCTAGGAGTTTGGATCAGTTACAAATGTGTTGGGCTGCAAGTAATAGAATACCCAATGTTAGTCTGAGCGGTAGAGAACTTATTGTCTCCCATAACAAGAAGTCTGGAAGGAGCAGTTTAGAGTTAATGTAGCAACTCAAAAGCATCATAAAGAATCCAGGCTCTCTCAATCTTTCTTCTCTGCCATTCTCACCTTATTGACTCTTCATTGTCTTGCTTGTTGCCTCAGAGTTGCAAGGTGGCTGCTATAGGTCAAGACATCACACCTGAAGTTGAAGACTAGAAGCAAATAGGAGGGGAAGAGAGAGGTATTGATGCATGCCACTATTGCTTTCTTGCAAGGAGCAAAAAAACTCGTACTAACTTTCTCCCAACAGATCTCTACTCTGTCTCATTGGCCAGCCCTGTTGAATAAATGAAAGAGTAAATAAGTTATTAAACAAATAGTCTAGTAAGAAAACTATAGACAGGAGAACAGTATCAACTTTGAATCCAAGGTGAATTTGAATCACTTTGAGTGAGTCACTCAACAGTATGCATCCAGTTTCCAGTTTCCTCATCTGCAAAATGGACAGACGACCTTTACCTCACAAGCCCTTGTGAGGGGCAGATTTAGGGAATGATCGTGAAAGCGATTTTTGGATTACAAAGTGCCCGATGAATGTGAGTTATGACGATTAACTTGTCTGTTAATGTCAATTCCTTAAAGACTGTATCCTGAACCCCAGAACAGTGGGGGGTTCACCCTAAGTGGAGGTTTTTCATCCTAAAACAATGAATGAATAGATGATTGTATGACTACACAGATCCGTTATGTGTTTAACTAATTAACTGAATTGCGGGTTGGTTTGCTTTTTTGTACCAACCTGTAAACTTCTCCAGAGAAGGCACTGGGCTCCTTGTACTCAAGGGTCATCCACGCGGCAGTTTAGCCCCAGGAATGGCCCTGGAGACCCTCGGTGCCGTGACAGAAGGGAGGGCTGAGAGGCACCAAGCTGCTTCGCCACGCTGGCGCCGAGCCCTGCCCGACACAACTGTTACACAGGTAACCCCCTGCTACTCTCCCTGGAGCACTCCGGAAGGAGCCGGGCGGGCGACAGGCTCCTCCAGGGTGACTGCCAGGCCCGCCGCCCCACCCCGGCGTGGCAAGGCTGCCCGCGGCCCTCGCGCGGCAGCCAGGGGGCGCTCTGGCACGCGGGGCAGCACCCCGCGCCGCGCGCACCCAGCCGCCCGACAAAGGGAGGAGCTGCTCTCAGAGCCGCGAAGGGGCACGGCCTACTTCCGCCCTGCCCCGCACCCCGCCCCGCCCCGCACCCGGCCCCGCCCCGCACCCCGCCCCGCCCCGCACCCCGCCCCGCACCCCGCCCCGCA
>VSMD01058207.1:0-11724 GCA_008750895.1 Mirza zaza | reverse complement strand
TATTAATATATAATTATATATAATATATAATATATATTATATATTAATATATATATTTTTTAGTTGGCCAATTAATTTCTTTCTATTTTTAGTAGAGATGGGGTCTCGCTCTTGCTCAGGTTGGTCTCAAACTCCAGAGCTCAAAGGACCCCCCGCCTTGGCCTCTCAGAGTGCTAGGATTACAGGCATGAGCCACCCATACATTTTTCTTATGAGAAAAAAGGCTTATCTAAGTAGAAAGTCATTTTGCATCAATTCATATGTTTGATGATTCAACATGTGACAAAAACTCCTTTTATCCCAAAGTTGTTTTCTTTGGGATACAACATTAAAAAATAAATGACATTTTCCTACTGCTTGACAAATATAATCACAAAAAATTCCTAAGAAAATAATGTTTCTCGAAACAACCTAACACTTTTTAAAAATTTAATGTAAAAAAAGTACTTAAGAAAAATAAGTAAGTCTAAATTAGGCATACTCTAAGATTTCTAATTTCCAATGATTGTTTCAACATTTAAGAACCAAAACACCTGTATTATAAATGGCATACTTATCATACATAAACCACAAATGAAACACCCACAATCTCCCCATTCATTGTAAAATGTTTGCTGTACTATGGTGTTTATAAATTCATTTTAAAATGATTAAACATTTTTTCATTCACTAAATTTGAGGATGTCAGGACAATAGGGATGGAAATAGACCAAAGCTCCATGGAGAACTCCAGACTTTCACACAGCTACATCTTCCATGACTCTGGAAAGAAGTGGATCTCAATTGTCCCTAACCTAAAGCAACCCATTAGAATTTGAAATTTGGCAAGTAGGCAAATTAAAAAGGGAAAGGAAAACTCATACTATATATACTATGAGACAAGCTTTCTGCAAATTCTTTATACATAGGTTTTCACTGACTTTTCACAATAACCCTCTAAATCACATTAAATTACTCCTAAATATTACTTTTTACTATGTAAATGGCATTCTGGTATATTAGAACTAACAGAGAAGTTAGACATCTAAATGGAACTGTGTGACCCTCAATAAGTTATTTAACTTCCCAGAGCCTCCTCTATAAAACTGGAATATCTACCTAGAAAGGTTTGTGGATTTTTTAAAGATTAAGAAAACTATAGCTAAACACATTCCCTGTCCAATATTATGTCTAGCAGACATCAACAAATACTAGTTCCACTTAGTCTGAAACCAAACTGAGATATTAACTTGCTAAGTCACACCAAGTATTAAGTAGCAGACCTCATGTTTGAATTCAAAGCCAATGTGTTATAAGGGGTCACAAAAGGATGAAAATTGAAGCAACTTTTAACTAAACACCTCACACAAATTTGAACATCATAAGGCATAAAAATATAAAATTATTAAAATTTATGAAAGCATTTGAAATATGAAATGTACATAAGGGATTAACCTTGAATAGTGAGATCATAGGGAATTTTTTCTTCTACCGTGTTTCCCCAAAAATAAGACAGGATCTTATATTTATTTTTCCTCGAGAAGACAACCTAGGGCTTATTTTCAGGGGATGTGTTATTTTTTTTTAGTACGGTACAATAATCTACATTTATTCAAATATAGTTAAGTCGTCATTTTCTGGAACATCATCATAACTCTCCAAACCCTGAATTCCATCCTGAATTTCTTGCGACTCTATTTCCTTTAGAACCACTGGCCCCAATCTCTCATGTCGAGCAATAGAGAGCTCTCCTGGGGCAGACGAGAACGGCTGCTCATCTTCTTTACTGCTCCATGAGGAAGTGCATGAGTTGTGGCAGATGCGCTGCGTGGCCACGCCCATCACTAGGTCTTATTTTCAGGGTAGGGCTTATATTGTGCAAATGCTTAGAAATCCTGCTAGGGCTTATTTTCTGGGTAGGTCTTATTTTCGGGGAAATGTGGTATCTACTCTCCTACATACTCAATATTATTTTTAGTAAGCACTAATAATCTTTATAGCAAAGAGAAAAAGACTTTTCCTTTTTAACAACTAGAGATAGCATCTGTTGCACTGGACTACCATACAAGAGAATATACTGTATCCATCTAAGTCACAATACAGAAGTAACCAAGCTGCATACGAAAGGTAATTTTTAAAACTAGGCTTTCTATCTACTTAAGAAAGCAATCTACAGACGTGTGAGAACTATATTGCAGCACTGGGAAAACTCACTGGCTAAGGCAGTTTTCTCAGTAGAACATTCCAATTGTTCAATATACTTCAAAACATCCCACCATCACTTATTTATGAGGACCTTTAAGGCTCTGGAATTTATAATGGTCAATATCCTTTTTAATACTGACAAACCAACCAAGATCCTCTTGTGACTACCAGAGCCAGAATATCTTTCTTTTTTATAAAGAAACTTTCAAATTTATACTAAATTTCACCAGATAAAAAATTTTTGTGCTTTCTTCCTTAATATAAGATTTAACATAATAATACTGAGGAAAAAAGTAAACATGCATAGTGTGACATAAGGGGTAATTAAAATCTACATTATCCAGGTAGACTCCATTACCAAACTAATTTATATATATATTGAAGAATTTCAAGTATACATTTTTATATAAACATTTCTAGTATTTATACATAATTTTTGCACTTAAATATATTTATATATAATATCTATAGATTTACATATATAGTCAGCTCTCCATATCCATGGCTTTGGCATCTATGGATTCAACCAACTATGAATCAAAAATATTTGCAAACTAAAAATAAATCACACAAAGCTCCAAAAATCAAAATTTTAATTTGCCATGTGCTGAATACTATGTTGAATCCATGTGAATGAAATGAGCACAGGCCTTGTATTAGGTATTGTAAATAATTCTAGGGATGATTTAAAGTATACAAGAGGATATGCATAGGTTATATGCAAATATTGTATCATTTTTATATAAGGGACTTGACCATCTGTAGATTTTGGTAGCCGCAAGGGTCCTGGAACTAATACCCCATGGATACAAAGGGATGACTCTGTGTGTGTGTGTGTGCGCATGCACACACATGCACGCATTGGATAGTTTCATCTGTCTATGGAAAACATTTTTGACATTTACAGAAGCTTACAGTTTAAAAGTTTAAAGGGAACAATAATTAAATAACCCAAAAAGTAAAGCTCATTTTACCTAATTTCCATGAAGTTTCTATAATATATATAATTTTGATATAATATTTTGATTATTTTATAAATTAAAGAATTTTCTTTGTGAAAATTGTTTCGTGACCTCTTTCTATTTTTGGAAGTGAGACAAAAGGAAAAGAGAAAAATCAAAAGACATTATTTCTATATTGTGACAAAGTCAAAAAATGTATACTTGAAATTCTTCAGTTAACAACATACTAGGAACAATGTGTGCAATATAGTACAGAATCTGATACTTCTCTGTTACTATGGGTTAGTTAAAAACAGTGAAGTGCTTGGTCCTGATTTCTATGCTATACTACTGTAAGCCACCCTTACAACAAACTATCCCAGCTCTGAAGAAAAAAAGGTCAATCTCTCCCTTCTCTGCCCTTATTAAAAGTAAGCCAGACTGCCATGACCACCTCTGTTCCAAACAGCCTTCCACGGTGCCATCCTGAAGAAATCTAGGATTCAGTACAGCCGCTGTGCCAGAAGCAGATAAAATGCAGACCTCTTCACTATAAAGGAAAAATACCAAACAAGTTAATATTTTCAGAGAGTATAACTTTGGATAATGCTAAATATCACATGATTATAACAAGACAATTTAAATTCAGATTAGAGTCTACTAAATATTAAATAATATCATGGGATTACCTCCTAACCCTAGAATAGAAAATAGAAATAATGTAACTTTATTAGAATGGAAAGGGTCAGAATTCTTTATAAATTGAAAATCAAAAAATATAAGGTATTAATGACAATAACTTCCTTTTAAATATGGTAAGGTGGAAAGAATAGAATGTCTCAAATTATAAGCAGTAATTAACTATATTGTTGAATGCAGCATTAATCAATTATATTAAAATACTCTTTAAATGCATATAAAGCTTTGTTAAAATTATTCTAAAAGCACAACTATGTAAACATCTAAATTTATATAGATTTATATAGCTTAATCTAAATTTAAATAATTATAAAGGTATCTGAAACAATATCCAAAATATACTAAATGAAGCTTAACATATTGACTGCCACACTAGAAAAAATTTTTTTTCCTTGGGGCCTCAGTGTTTTATTACCAAAATAGAATAAAAACTTCAAAAACAAAATGATCCTAATTTAATGAAAAATGTGTTATTTTTTATTGTTTTCTGTGCATGATCAATATTAATATAACAATAAGAACATCAACAAGGTAAAGAGACATGTATTACATATGCTTCACAAGGCCCTGTGCTCAAAACCAGTGTGAGTTAAATATCACTCACATGGCAGTTAATGTGTTAAACTACGCCATTATATGATAGAAAACTGATTTTCAAAAGAATTCTTTGAAATTCTTTATTTTATATACCACCCGTTTGAAAGCTAAAAAATTATCAACACGATTACTGAGTGAAATCACCCAAAACAATTAAGAAAAGTAGCAACATAGAGATGAAATACTGAAAACAAGGTATAAATGAAACAAAAGCCCAAGAGACATGGAAGAAATAGTCACTTGAACTGTTAGTGAATAAAGAGAGACAAGGCTTAACAGGTTAGTGGACACTAAGGATGCCAGATGGAATAACTTGGAGCCACTGAAGACTTTGAATCAAGGAGTTAGAAGAGGAGAAGTATATATCAAAGAGTTTAATCCAGTAATAGTAAATAGGATGAGTTGGAACAGAAAACATTAGTGAAAACTGGATTTAAATACAAAGATTTTTTGAGGTCTACGGGGGAAAAATCTTCTATCAGATGAATTCAAACTCCAATTAATTGGACTCATTTGTAAACTCTTGCATCAGTGACCTGTCTTCAGCCATGCTGAATATATATCCTGTGGCCTACTTCACATGCTACTCTTTTAAGCTTTGAAACCTCTCCCCATACCTCTTTTCTTCATAGTCATCCTCCAAGATTCCGTTCAAGCACCAGTTACTTCAGTAGCACTTTTTTGTAATCCTACTTCTGGCTTTCAGCCCTCTGGGATCCCAACGCATCCTCGTATATCACAATCATAAAATTTACTTCTAATGCTCACGTAGAATGTAAATCTAATGGCAAGAACTATGTCTTTTAAAACCGTATCCCCAGAGGACCTGAAAGTATTGTGACACTAAATCCATAAACAAGGCAAAATGATCTACCAAAGAGTAAGACAAGATAAGCATGACAAAATTAGTGGTTAACAAGAGTAGAATAGAATAGTTCAAGAGTATAACACATGGTCAGCAAAGAAAAAAAGGGCCCACAGAAGATTAAATAGCATGGATCTGAAATGGCCATTCTTTACTGCAGCTTAATGATTTTTCTCTAACAATAATGATCGCCACAAGAGCAGAGAATCTAACAGTAAGAATTATCTAAGCATAATAAAGAGAATAGAAAAATAAGATAGCAGAAGGTCAAACAGCTTCTAGACGATATTAATTATAAACTTTTGAAGGGGCTGAAAGTAGGGTTCAAGGATGGCAAAACAAGTAAAGCCGGAACCTACAGAAGGAATTCAGAAAATACTTACTTAAGGGTCAAAACAAACTCGTTATAAATGAGCAAATGATATTGGTGGAGAAACATTAAGCTGTAATCTGAGAGTAAAATTTTATAGCTTTCAAATTTTAACATGGAACAGTTTCAAGTGATAATGAGGTTCAAAATATCACTGAAAGTTCAGTGAAGATAGAGAACTTGAGAATGAGAAACTATAATGCCAGGTGGCTAGAATGGAGATAATCATATACAACTGGAGGAGACAGCAGAGAAGTAATTAAGAAAGGCAGAAGAATGTTTTGAAGGTATATAACTCTGAACAGTAGAGTGGCATTTACTTGAAATTAGAAGAAGTTGTTTAAATGAAAGGTAGGAAAAAAAGAAATTGAGAAGCAGAAGTATGAAAGCCCCTTCCTAACTTGGCAGACTTACAAAGAATGATTTGTTAGCAGGAGAAAGTCATGTTATACTTAGTAAAAGGAGGCAATGAGTTTACAAACTTTAAAGGCACATCGCAATTAATTCACAACAGATCAAGGGTTCCAAAGGTCCCAGTGAAAGGAATTAGCAGTCACAAACTAAAGCAAAATAGACCTAGAGTTAATATTTGCTATGTGCCAGTATTATATTCTCAATTAATCCCAAGATTAAACGGTTAATTGATCCATGATATTATCTCCATTTTAAGGTATAAATTGAGGCTCAGAGGAGTAACTCTCCCAAAGTTACACAGTGACTAAGTGGCAAAGATGGCATATGAACCTGATCTGACGCACCCCAAAGCCCATACTCTTGACCACTGCACTGTTCTCTTTTCTTTATATTTGCATAAAACTCTTCTCCTTTCAGATGACAATTTAAATTACTGTGTCTAGAAAATCAAGTTGTTTTCATCATTTACCAGATGCTAGTTGATTCACTGTAGCCCACTACAGCATGACAGCCTAATGCTTTAGCATGTGATTTTATTTCTTGTCTGATTTCTGCCCACCATGCATCTCGAGTTTCTGGTTCATCTGAAAAATAAATTTTAAATCAGTTTACTACTAAATAGCACATTGTCTATATGAACAAGAAATGTTAAAAATAAACATACTATGAGAGATAAAGAAGTTTTGTCCTACAACAGATTTTTAAACTTCACATCTTTAAAATGATACTTTTCCAAAAGCATACAATTTAACATTTTGAACTTGACTGCTGTAAAACAAACCACCTAGCTCTGTTTGCTCTATTACTTTAAGGGACATCTACAGAAATGTACTTTTAGATACAATTTAAAATGTAGACCCAGAGTTTCCAGATTTCTAACCTTAACTGAAAGGATATCCTATGTCTCACCTGAGTGAACAACTTATGTGTCATATCCATTAACTTAATTTAAATTTTGATTTCATTTCCTGGTACCTATTTTATATAACCCACCATATTCTGGATTCTTTCCAAGGCAAAGATTCGGCAATGTTAAAAGAGAGAAAGCCATTTGTAGCCATCCTTCTACAGAGGCATAGGTCTTAAAGCAAAATGACAAGAAATAAAGGGACTAGCTAAATCCACAAAAAGGAAAAAAGCAAGCAAATACATTTAAAAGATTAATACAAATAATTTGGTTAAGGTATATAAGGACATATGGACAAATTTCAGATATAAAATTCCATGTATGGCTTAGAATTACAGAATTGTATTTTATTACCATAGGGAAGTCCAATATTGCTTGTAATGGAGCTTTACAAATGGAGCACCTGTCACACATACTTACTAATCACTTGCATTTAGCTGC
Organism: Mirza zaza; assembly: GCA_008750895.1. NCBI lineage: Eukaryota > Metazoa > Chordata > Mammalia > Primates > Cheirogaleidae > Mirza > Mirza zaza. Next base: position 4,306 of record VSMD01058207.1, on the reverse strand, counting down.
AAACGACTGGTGACAGCAGCCGCAAAGTATCATAACTTTTTATATACAAAGATGTTAAAAACAGAAACAGTTTATAATTAGCATATCCTGATTTATTTCTTTTCGTGGCCAATTCCTATTTGGAAACAATTTGAGATAGAAAAAAAAAAATCAATTCTAAATAGGATTCTAGGCTCTTACTGTAAATTTTCCCCATAAAAGGCATCATTAAACTAAAAACCAAATAATCCAAACATTTTCTATTTTTGAATTGCAGTATATACCCAATTTTAAAAATATTTTCAAAATAAGTAGAATAAGTAGAATTATACTCACTAGTAAAGTAGTGAAGACAGCAAAGTAAAGAAAGGTTAAGAGGCTTGTTATAGCTCACATTCCTATGATGTGATTTTGTTTCCTCCACAGGGAGGAGAATGGCAAAAGGGAGAAATGAGGAGATAAAAGCCAGAACTACAAATGATGCCAGCCAGGTCTTGAATTAAAATTTTGGATCCAAGACAGAGCTACCCTAAAACTTTCTTTCAGAAGAAACAAAGAAATGTAGACTTCAGGAAACTGAGGAAAAGATCAAAGTACAGGATAAAATGAAGGAAGAGAAAAAGAAAAGACTATAATATGATGTTAGCAATCAATATTATGAATTAAGAAATGTGTGAAACAATTAGGTGGCCCAATTTTACACATATACTACATATATTAAAAAATCTCTTTATATATTCCTAACTGAAATGTATACATTAACTGCACAAATACAGTTTCAAATCCATACTCTCTTCTTCTTCTAAGACATACATGCTTATGGACCAATATGAACATCCATTTAACATGATCCTGTCTTAAAAGAGAGTTTTTGTGTCATAAGACAAACTGTTATTCAAGTGGCTGCTCTAATCTACCAAAGTATTTATGATTCTGAAAAAACAGATATCACAAATAGAAATGTTTCTCAGTGTAGAAAATAATTATTTTCCTGAAAAATTATATGAAATAAAAAGTCTAACTTTTCTTAAACTCACTAGTAGACCTACAATTTATTTTTTGAACCATTCTGGAAATTTAAAATATTATTTTCTAAAGCAATTAACTGTATACTATGTTTTTATAAGAACAGATTTTTCTCATGTTTGGTTTGCCTATATCTGTACCACAAGTACCTACATGGTAGGTTTATTATTTTAAAAATGAATTTTATAGGAAGTAATCCATAACAATGTTTTTAAAATTAATATAGAGGAAGATACTTAAGTTTTTAATATATTTACTTAGAAATGGCCAGCATGAAAGTATGTAATAATTCCTGAGATACGTGTAACCACAGAGAATACAAAGTTTATTTACATCAAACTTACCTTAGTATAACACATAAAATAATCAAATAATTAAACCAAACACTATGAAAGAATATGTGGCTGATATAAAAAACAAAAAACAAAAAGCTGAATGCAGCGCAAGTGGAGCATTCATATTCTTCTGACAAATTCACAAGCAGCCTTTATTTTGACACATGAGCCACACAACTGCACATGAGGATGCCATCATTGTATTTAATAAAGTATTTACAAGTTTAATAAAAAGCTAAAGAGTTACATAACATGGGAGCTAAGGAAGCAAATGGCATATGTCCACACTCCAGAGAATTTTTTAAATTTTATTTTTGGCTAAAGCAAAAGCTCAAAGAACGAAGGGTTTGCAAAGCAGATTCAGCATACAGGAGCCAGAAACAGTGGATATTTTGGCGCATGCTTGGATCAGGTGACAGTACAGACTGAAAACTATGGCAGCTCACTGAAATGGTTACAGAAAGTAATGGCCCTAGATTCTAGGTGAAAGCAAGGCAAGCATACAGTAGGGAGCACTAAATAACAAACTGGTAATTGTATTAACAATAATTATCTACAACTGTAAGCAAGAAGCTAAAGGATAGATTTTTTTGCTATTCAATTTAGGGATTATTTAAGTAAAATTAAGATTAATCAATTTATTTAATATTAAAGAAAATTAGATTTCTCTTCACAGCCGGTATTAAACTCATGCCAGAGATGAGCTAAAGAATCTTCAAATAGTAACTGCAATTCAGCCTAACTTATTATCAATAAAAATCAGAAATATCATAGTATTTAATAGAATTTTTAAGGTTTAAAAACTGCTAATTTACATTCTCATGGGAAACACACTAGTGAATCTGAATCATTTTATTCACTCTACAAAAGTACAAAATTGCAGATCTACCATACTTATATAAGAGGCAAAACAGAGTCTAGTTTTAAAATTTATTGCAATTATACATGCCACACATGAAACTGGATACAATTTAGTTATTTGAAAGATGTACAGCTGAGATGTGAGGTCATATTTAATGAACATTTCAAAGATGTTAAGGAAAAAAATTTTTTCACTTTAACTACCATGTTCCTTCTAATAATATATAGAATTATTTATAATTATAAAAAGATATCATTTTATGAGAAATAAAATTTAATTATTTACAAATCATATTTCATACTATTTTATGTTTTTCTTCTATGGGTCAAAACTCTTCATAGATAATATCACACATCTTTTAATATGTCCTTTTAATTGTAGGCATGAACTGAGCTCTAAATGCCTCACTGATGCCTCTTTAAAGGCAATGTTGGCACCCTAAACTTGACATCAGAATTAATTGATCTTTACCACTGTTACCTTTCTAAAGCATGGCCACAGGTTGATATCTTGCCATCTCTTTAGCATTATATCTTGTTTCTGAAGTGCAAATGAAACTGCTAAAGATTCCTAAAATGACAGTTTATATATCAAAAAATAAAGATGTGAATAACTCAACATAATATGCCTTTATTAAACTTAATTCCTTTGAAATTTTATGCAATCACACACTTGTAACTAAGAAACACTGACTACCTGAAGTGTTAAGTTCGTTCTATTTTTATATATATAGCTCTGGGACAGAATAACTCTGCCCTGGAAAATCTTTTAATCTGGTTGGAAAAAAAAGAAAATGTTCTAAGGTTTGAAAGCACAGTAGGTGACTATAGTTAACAACAGTGTATTGTATATTTCAAAATAGCTAGAAAAGATGATTGGAAATGTTCCCAACATAAAGAATGGTAAATAATCAGGTGATGAATATCCTAAATACCCTGAGAATATCATGCATTCTATACATATAACAAAATATCACATGAACCCCAAAAGTATGCCAAATATTATTTATCAATTAAAAAAATTAAAAAAGGACATGGACAGTTATTCAATCAAATTTTTAAATGAACAAAAGATAAAGTGTCAGGTTGGATCAAATAAAGGTTTTTAATACAATGATAATCTATCTTGTTAATGGACAGCACAAAAAGCTATATTCCCAAATACCTAAAAGTAATAGTCCCAATAATAACAACCTCTTTTTTTTTCTTTCTTTTTGAGAGATGGCTTCTCACTCTGTTACCCAGGTTGAACTTGAACTCCTGAGCTTAAGTCCTGCCTCAGCCTCCCAAGTAGCTGGAACTACATACACATGCCATCATGCCTGGCTAACTCTTGAAGAAGATAAAATTCTCCTAATGAAACAGAATAAAAAAGTTCAGGTTCAAAGGAGTATTTGAGTATAACCTCAAACTGGGTAGGGATCAGTACCAGACTAGGAAGAAAATTCTCATTATAAAGTAAGTTATGTGCATATACAAAGCAAACATGAAGACCTAGTAATTTGGAATATTAGGATGATAGCTAGGATATAATCCATGTTGGACCAAACTGGAGTCTTTACTATCTGTAAATTTAAGAAAGTATTATGTCAAATTATGTATTATGTCAAATACATAATCTACTCCTTACTTGTAAAATTTCACTCTTTATATATATAATGTAACTGGATATTCATTACTCCAAATACCAGTATATAAGGAAAAAAAGCTCATATATTACACATGCTGTATTTATGCTGTCTTGAACTCTATTTACTTACTGAAAACCTTACTAAAATACTAAAAACTAAAAACTGCATAACTTCTTTAGGCTAGTTTGCACATCTGTTCATGATTACCTCTCAAAGTGAAAATAATTGCTGAGATCACAGTAGAACTCAAGTTCCAAGACAGCCTACCACCTATTTCCATTTAACTAATATACACACACAACCCCCCAAATAGTATAAGAATTAGCCTAGACTGGGTGTGTAAACTGGATGTCTGCCTGGTTTAAAAATGGCATTCCCAGTACCCAACACAGTGTTCAACAAACAGTAGGCACTCCATAAACAACCACTGAATAAAAAGTTTTTACTTAAAACTAAAAAAAAAAAAAAAAAAAA
>VSMD01058200.1:0-26668 GCA_008750895.1 Mirza zaza | reverse complement strand
TGAGAAGTCACTAGCATTAATGACTATGTTGATTAAAAAAAATAAAATCTGCTATCCCCTTAAACACCTAGCTAGAATAATACTGAAAATCTATAAAGAATATACATTGTCAAAGTCTTGGATACAAGAGCATGAGTTAGCATTTTAACTTATGTGAAACACTATGGGCTATGTACCAATGTTGTTGAATAAATGAATTAAAAACTCACTCCAGTCTCTATTATCTGTGCTAAGGAAACGAACAGTATATAAAACCAAATCCCTATTAAGTCCAAAACAGTTTCATATCCAATTGTTTCATTAGTTATGAGAGTCAGAAGCACCAAAATTAAATGTTTTCTCTTCTTACTGCTTCTTCCCACTCTTTGATATAGGTGCTAAAGATCAGTGAAAAGACCAAAAGGTTGGCAGCAGGAGGAGGAAGGAAAAACAAATCAAACTGCCACAGGATCTGCAAAGTCAATCATCAGCCTTTGAATAACAGAGTGAAAAATGTAAAAGCTATTTGGGAGACTTAACAGGCAAATACTATGAAAATTTTGAGAGTGAGTTTTAAGTACACTCCTGTTGATATCTGATTGATTTCACTGTTCTCTATGACAGGCAATGTGGGAAAAGATGACAGAAATTAGCCATCCTAAGTAAAGAGTATAGCACAGGACTATTACTTAACAAACATAAAACATTAATCAAATAAAATACCATAAATGACATTAGATAAAACATGAGTACTTCAAATGTATCCAAGAATTAACTATGTAACATGCAAAATGGTTTATAATACTAGATCCCTTTTATGGCACCAGCACCAATGACTGGTGTGTGTGTGTGTGTGTGTGTGTGTGTGTGTGTGTGTAAGAGAGAGAACACGTGCCCATTCCTGTCTCAACCAAATGGAAGACCCTGGTCAAGAAACCTTTTCAGTAACAATAGCTGGCTATTAGTCGCACAGAGATAGTTAGGAAAAAAACTCTATATAACTATTTTAGTGTTTAAAATCCTCATCCTTCATCTTACAGAAATGTCAGTAAACCCTGTACCAGGACTGCTCATGTTTCTCTTATCAAGTGCTCAGAAAACTCTCAAAAGATTCTAAAGTTTGTCCTTACAATTCTAATGATACAGGATGTAAAGTATCTAATGTACTAGTAGCCTGAAAATTCAGCTTTCCCTGAAAAAGAACTCAGGCTGAAGAGCATTTTGCAGTTGATTAATGGTTAACTAACTGTGCTTCTGCTTTTCGGACTGCTGGCTGCTCAGTACTACATAAAATTGGCCACAGCCAAAGAACGTAACAGAATTAAGTATGTGTTGGAGTTTTAAAAATGCTTCTTGAGAATTAAAAGAAAAAACCCAACATGTATGAAAGACATGAAATTTCAGAAAGTTTTTCTCCCAAACTTAAGGCACACTATACTGGGCTATGGAAAGCTTTTCAAAACACAGCTGTCTTTCCTATCACTCTTGATAGTATAAGCCGACGAAAAGGTTATCATAGGAAAGATTTAGAAATGGTTCGGTAGTACATGCTCGCTAAAAAACCTGGATGCAGAGCCAGTAATTTACCTGCAACAAGATAAGAATGGGAAACCAGATTCATTTATAAGGAGCTTTAGCACTGGACTAGTATGTGGACATTGCCTGGATCTAGTCCAGGAATGGATGAGAATGTTTTTGATGGGTTGCAGTTGTCTCCAATACTCAGTAATTAATACATTTATTAGAAAGTGAATTTTAAATGAGATAAACGGTTCAGAGCAGGGGGTCACATAGATTTTATGCAGTCTGTAGCTGTATATAAATTAAGCATACTCTGAAAGTTATGATGATGCTAATATAGAGAAAAGGTCATGAAAATACCATGGGTCTTACCCAGGTCAAGTAAAACTACCACCATTTTGGAATTTTGAAAACTGTGCATTGTCATGCTTTCTGATATGCTCGATTATACACTTGTCCAGCCCATCCACCTTTGGGCTTGAAAATGAACTTGTCAATTGAAATTCACCTTAAAATTTTAACCAGGACCTCAGTTCCAAGTATGGCAAATGAACAATGTCTCCTTTTGTTACCACAAATAATTAAAAGTATTTTAAGAAAAGATACCTTTTCAACTGAGATTCTCTAACAGGGAAAAATCGTTTTCCTCAACAAGTCTTTGGAGGGGGGGAAAAAAAACTTCTGTAAATAAAGTGGTGGTTGTGGTCGTGGGGGTGGGGAGTCATTTTGACTATATGTTCAGAAAGGACCTATTACCCCAGGTAGGGCAGCTTCAAACCCAGGCCTGTGCTATCTGCTCCATCAACAGTACTAGTGAAGACTCACACAGAACCCAGCCCCCTCTGCAACCAAAGGAGGTTTCTATTACCCCTCACCCACCCTGCTTTTTGTTTGCTAGGGTTTTTTTTGTTTGTTTTTCATGCCCGTGCTTGTAAATGTATAAGATACGAAAAACAAATCAAAAGAGGTAAAGCCGTCATTAGACTGCCTTCTTAACCCAAGCCAGGCAGAAAGAGAATTAATCGATATTTAGTACTTTGGACATATTGGCTCTAAAAAGGTAAACAATAGCAATAAAACAGGGAAGAATCCTATTCATCTTTATTTTTATATAGCTGTTATTATTATTTGGTTGTGGCTGATCATCGTTTTTCTTTAGGGCTTTCCAAAGCGAGAGCCCAATCTGAGAACTAAATTTAATTGCTCTGTGCCCCACCAGAGCACAACTATAACCCAGCGGTCAATTCGAGAAAATGAAGATCAACATTTTCTTTATAATCTGTTTTTAAGCTTTTATTTCACATATAAGTTAAAATACTCATGCCAGAAGCCAATGTGAATTTTTAAACTAATCACTTTAAAGGGATATATAACTTGTAGAAAATGTTAATTTTTTTTTCTTTTTGATACACAATTTACTAAAAAAAAAAAAACTCTGCTTGGGATTTACTGCTGTTTATTTTCATGACATTTATCACACATCCTTCCCACTGATATCAGTGAGAGATCCATATGCGAAACAGTTGAAGCTTAGAAAATATTCCTATTCCGTACACAGCCCTGGCATTTACCTAAGTCTAATCAATAGGCTAAATTATTATCACAAAACTGATAGGAAAATTTTATTTTCAGGCAATCATTTTTCAGCGCTCTCTGTTGTTAACTTGCTAAACTGGGATTCACCATGAAATTTACAGCTGATGTCTGGTCCATTCAAGTAGGCATTATCTTTTCATTTTCAAAAGTAAGCTCTGGCTCCGGCTTGCCGCCTCCTTCCAGGTAACATGAGGACGCGGGCTCGCTTCCACCTGCGGGTGTACCAGCGCCCAGGCGCGCGCCCCGCGTCCTCCCTCCACCCGTCCCAGGGCCGAATGGCACCCCGTGCGAACAGAACCCAAACACAAAAACTTTCCGGTCGCAAACTCTACCCCTCTGGCCTGGGCCAAAAGCGCCCAGGCACTGGGAACGACACTGGCTTTTGTTCCAGAGTGGCCCGGCTGGCGAGGTAAGCGCCTCGGGAGTCCTCCGAGCCCAAAGGTCGTGAGAGAAGCCGTGGGACGGGAATCCTGGAGCCTCACGAAAGCAGCCCGCTTCTACGCAGTCCACGCGCGGGGGGCGTGCGAACGCCCCCAAAGAGGGCGCGTGGTGGGCAAGGATGTGACGCTAAGTGTCTTTCAAATTCTACTTCGGTCTCAGGTTCACAAAGTGAGTCTCCTGCGCGGAGGGCGCGGGGGCGCGGGCTGGGAGTCGCGGCGGACTGGGAGGTGAGCGGGACCCGGGCGGCGAGCTACAGTCAAGACGCAGGTCCGGCCCCGCCTCGGGGCACAGCCAGAAAGGCTACAGTGTGACAGAGGTTTTCGGCTTCCTGTTTGTAAAGCGAGAGCCTCCCCCCACCCCCAACTCTGGGACTGTCCTTCTTCCCCCGAACGCAGACGGCCGGTTCCCCGCGCTCCGGGCGGGCTGCGAGCGCGGGGCGCGAGGGAGGGGCAGGGCCGCGGGCGCAGCGCCCCTCCCAGCCGGGCGGCCCGGGGGCCGAGCAGGGCCGCCAGGCGGACAAAGCGCCTCCCGCTCCCTCCCCCACGGCGGCGTTCCAGAAGGGCGGGGGAAGGCGGGCAAGAGGGGATGGAGGCGGAGGGAGCGGGGGAGGAGGGAAGGTGCTGCCGGCGGGATCGGGGAGGATCGCCGGCTGGGAGGGGAAGAAGGAGGGGCTGGGCGCCCTCGGAGAACTGGGAGGAGGGAAGGATTCTTGAAGCCCAAGATAAACAAATTGTTCCTCTTCACGTGCGCGGTGGGGGGAGGTGGGGGGCGAGCGCAGCGGGCCCTCCTCCCCTCCCCCAAGCCGGCTCTTTGTCACGGAGCGCCGGCCCCAGCGCCCGGCGAAAGCCCGCGGCGGCACTGACACCACCCCCGGCGCCGACGACTCGCAGCCGGGGGGCGTGAGCGATTTAGAAACCGCGCACCGAGAGGGCCGCCCGCGCGGGGCTCTGCGCCGCCGACCGAGGCGCGGCCGGCACGGGAGCCGGCGAAGGCGCGCGGCCACGCCGCGCCGCACGATCCCCGCGCCCGGCCCACCCGCACGCGGGCGGCGCGGTGGGGGAGGGGTGCGAACACCTTTCCCGAGCTTCCGGCCTCCCCCACCCAGAAAGGAAAGCAAAAGAAGCAGACGGAGCAGATAAGAGAAAGGATTTTGGGGGGCGGGAACTGCCCCTTCCTCCCCGAGAAGTTAAGCCATTGGCTGCTCATCCTGTCTCGGACCCACCCACCCAGCCATTTAAGCCTCTTTCACCTCCCCGCTACCTTCCACTCCTCCGGGCTGATTAGGCCCGCAAAGTTGGCGGGCACTGGGGCGGGGGGCGAGGCGGAGGAGGCTCGGTGCTGGCGAGTTTAAAAGGAGGAAGGGGAAGATTCCCAAGCGAACTTGTGTGGCGGGGACTCTCGGCGCAAACCCTGGGCGTCGCTTTCCCCACCCGCCCCCTCCGGGCCGCTCCCCCCGACCCTCCCCGCCGCTCCACCTGCCGGGCTAGCCCCGGGTCTCGAGCCGCGAGCGCAGCGCACCCGGGCCCGCATCCGTGCGCGCTCCCGAGAGCACCCCCGCGCGCAGCCACCCTCGCTCGTTTCTCACCCACTTCAAAGTTCATTCACAAAACTCTTAGACTTTCTCAGCCCAGAGGGGGCGAGGTGGGGAGAGGAGGCGAGAGGTTCTCCTTCCACTCCCCTTCCCCCAAGGGGCTGAGGGCCTGGTGCCCGCCCAGAATCCGCGACAGCATCGATTCCTCCTGCACCCGGCGGATGTGCCGAGCGGGGTGGGCGAGGGGGACGGGTCTGGGGAGGCGAGGCAGCTGGGCGAGAGGTGGGGTGGGGAGCTGTGAAGAGGAGGAGCGAGGTTCCAACTCAGGGGTTCACTCTTTCAAATCAGTAGCTAAGAAAGGGAGGGGGGAAACTTTTCCAGCACCTCGCTCTGCCGCTCCTCCAGGCTCCCTCCGCCCCTCGAAGTCGTGACTGGCTTCTCCCCCTCTCGCCCCCTCCTCCCCAAATCTGACAACCCTGACAGATTAACAGGTAGCGGCGACTGCGGCTTTTTCCCTAAGAAAAGTTGACGTTAACCCTTCGGCTTCAGCCCTCCTCACTCACCGTGCAAGTCAGACCCTCACGCCCCCATGTAAGAAGCCCCACGGCCCCCCACGCGCGGCCAAGCCCGCTGCCAGTGCGCCCTCACCATGATCAGCGTGTGGTTCCTCTGCTCCGCCGAGGCAGCCTCCGCATCTTGCTGGGGTTTGCTCGGGTGCTGCTGCTTGCCGGCGCCGGCGCCCGATTTCTTGGCCCTCTGCTCCAGGGTCCGCTGGTAAAGGCTCACGGTGTCCCGGCGCTCCAGCTCCAGCTGCTCCACCTGAGCCTGCTGGTACCTGTTCTCGCAGTTGACGTGGTGCCGCCGGCAGCCCTCGATGCGCTGGCGGAGCCGCTCGACCACGGTGCTGTGCTTGGGGACGGCCGCCGATCCGCCACCTGGGCCCCCGGAGCCGCCGCCGCCGCAGCCACCGGCGGCGGGGTGATTGCTACTCGGAGCAGCGGGAGTACTATTGGGAGTATTATTCACACCGATCCCGGCCCCGCCGAGGCTGCTGTTCAGGCTACTGTTGATGCAAATACTACTGCCATTTGCGGCAGCAGCGGGGGCTGCGAAATCCCCCATCCTGCTCCCCGGGCACACTATTTTGGAAGAACTTTTTTTATCCACCCCCCCTATCAGCCTCCTCCTTGGGTCCAAGGATTAAAATAGTTTAAGTGGAACGCGGGGGAGACGCAAGCACATGGATGGAAACGGCGATCCCGACGGGGCGAAAAAAAGGGGGAGATTTTTTGGGGTGGTTTTTTTTGTTTCCTTTTTTTAAACTGTAAAAGCTCGAGGGGGAAAAAAGGGGGGGGTTATCGGAATACCATCAGACACCTATCAACAAAAAGAATCACAACAAACTGAGCCAGCAGCAAATCGGGTTGCAACTCAAGGGGAGATCCGCTCCTCGCCTGCCTTCTTTTTATAATCCATTATTTTCTAATAAATTCCAGGAGATCTCCGGTGGTTGGCAAGCATTTTCTCCCTACGTACCGAAAAACACACCCCATGTACACACACAAGCATATGCCTCCAGTGCGGACACGCGCGACACACACTCACTCCACACCGGATAGCAAAACGGCAAGCTTGCTTATTGCATTTTCCTTCCACAAAAAAGTTTTGGTGTTTATGCCGCCCCGTGTTCTCAAAGTACTTTGGCTGCTCAGTTGCATTTCACAGGAACCTAGATATCGAATCCTCGGGCTGGGGGAAGTAAACACATGCACAGTCCGAGGCGACTGCAAAAGTAGATCGGTGAAGTCCTTTGCAAAACGCCGCGCGGAGAGCAGCCCCTAACGCTCGGCTGGGCTGCCGCTGCCGCCGCTGCTCCTGCCACCATCACAATGATCAACTGCTCGCCGCCGCCGCCGCCGCCGCCGCCGCCTCCTCCTCCTCTCGCTCCTCCACCTCCTCCTCCTCCTCCATGCCAGCGGAGTGATATCAGGACGAGCGAGCTCAGTAAACACGGCAGCGGCGGCGGCGGCGGCTGGAGGCCGTGAGACAGGCCCGGGGACACGGCGCAAAACCCGGCCCGGACTCTCACCCGGCAGGAGCGGGCGCGGCACGCACCGGCACCCGGCTCCCGCCTCCGCTGCCTCGCCACCCCGCGCCCCTCCCACACCCCCAACCTCACTACTACCCTGACTGGGAAGCCTAGCTGCCAGGAACCGTGAAAAGAGAGGTTCTGAGGGATCTCAGGAATGAATCAACTTTTGACCTGTGTGTGTGTGTGTGTGCGCGTGTGTGTGTGCGTGCGTGCGCGCGCGCTTGTGAGAGTGTGTGTGTGTGTGTGTGTGTGTGCACGCGAGCGCATGTGAGCGAGGACGCCCGCGGGGACGCGCCTGGTTGGATTTCCTTATTCCAAGGGAGGTATCAAACGAGCCCAAGTTGTTGTTATACATTTATGCATTATATTGCAGAACTGTGCATGACCAGGCAGAAATGTTGAAGCTTCACGGCAGTTGTCTGTCATCCCTATCCATGTGGAAAGAAAAAGGCAAATGAGTGACTTGTTTTTAAAACCCAGGTAATAAGTCCTTGCTAGTAATAGCTCTGCTTATGGACACTTGCTCAAACTCTAGGCCAGTCTTAACACACAAATACAGAATTCTAAATGAATAGAAATGAGCATCAAAAAACTTGTAATATTTAATTCACTGTACATAATGATTGTTGTTATTAAGGCAATTATTGTTTTACTTACCCTTGGAAAAAAATTAAAATACAGCAAGCAAGGACGTGGAGGTGAGACTAACAGTACATTTTAACAGACTGTTTTGAACACTAGGTGCTAATGACAGCAGTAATTAAGGGTCCTTCGTAAATCAAGTGGAAAGATTGCAGATTTCATGGACTAGAACTATAGGAAAAACACAGCATTTCACAGTTTGTCATGACCAAAACCAAAACAAGCAAAAATAACAGGCCTACTTTATTATTAGATATATTTCTTTCTATTTCAATGAATTCACAATAAGTACAATTAAAATGGACACTAGCAACTGCAAAAAAGCAATCTAAACTTTCCATTTTATTATGGTGAGTCATCTTTCCAGATACTGAGAATCTAAAAACAAAAACAACTATATTCTTGAATCTGAACTTAAACCATTGCATATGCACAATTTTGAAAAAACTAAAGTGGAGAAATTGTTATTTCTGTGATCATCAGTAGGCCACAAATCTTGATTGTGAGATGTTAATTATAAGGCATTTTGTATTATCTCAATAAATCTCATAGAATTAGTTTTTAGGGTAAAAATACACCCCAGTTTTCTAAAATAGCCAGGAATAAAAGAACTTTGGATCTTATGCATTAATCATGAGATCTGATTTAAACCATCTTCATTTCTTGGCATTGCAGATTAGCATAGGATGCTATTTCTAACCTCATAATGCCACTGATAAGAAGCCTATGTTTTCTTCAATTAATCAGGTCTATAGGGTGAACTGTATTTTTAATATCCACTGGATTATCTGGTAAAATGGAGAGCAAAATATTATTTAACATGGTGTGAGGCTACCTTTAAGTAGTAAAACCAACATGAAGCAGTATATTTTGTTGAAGTTGCCATACTTGTTGAGGGCTATTTAGTTAATATATAAACTTCTGTATCAAAACTGTCCCGGCCCTAGGTCTCAGTCAGAAAATTAAATTGAATTAGTTCTATAGTAAATGAGTCTGTTCAAACTCTTAAAAACATGTAAAATAATTTTTTAAGAAAAAGAGGTAGCAAAGTGGCCTTTGACTTTTTCACATATTCACTAAATAATATCTCTATGAACTCAGGAAACACAAGGCTTCACCACAGAGGGGAAGCTATGACTCTGCATTCCTTTGCTTTCTCCTCACTACAGTTTAATTCTTATCCCTCTCCTATCCTACTTGCCGACATCACCCATGCAAGACTGCAACTTGATTCACAGAGGCAACAAATGTTAGGGTCTTGAACTTTAGGTTTTCAGTTTTGAGACTTGGGTTCTCATGCTAGCTTTTTCTTGTGACTCAGAATTTAATTTTTCATTGAGAGTTTCTCATTCTGGAGAGCGGGGAGAAATGACAATAATAGCACCATGTATTCACATCAAGCTATTTACCTTTGCTATCATGAAGAGAAACCAAAAATACACAAGAATTTGCATCCTTCTCTTTGGGGAACCAGCAGGTGGGTGAACACACTTTGGGGCTTTACCACAGAGCTCCCCAATAACAAATGGAGCTCTTCTTACACAAACCCAGTATACTTTGCTGCTTGGTTTTGGGGCATGAGTGGGCTATACCCAAAAGAAAAATTGACTGTTATATATGTACCCACACACAGGCACCCATCTTTTCTCTCTTCAAGATGGTGGGAGTGGCAGCCACAAGATCCAAGACCAAGAAATGAGGAAAGAAAGGACTGTAGAGCTATGTAATGGCAAGAAGGGAAGAGTCTTTGAGAAGCCAGCCTGTACAGTACTCTACTGTGACATACTGTGAGATCAGAAACTCCATCCTAATTATGCAGGGCCATTAGAAGAAAGAAGCAGGAAGTAAACAAGACTTGGGTCTTGAGCAACATAGGCCAGTAACCCTGAATTAGAGATGTTAATCAGCCTCAGTGACTCTAGAAGAAACAGAGACCTTCATCCTGGCTACTTCTGACTCTCATGATATATTCCTGCAAGATCGTCAGCTTTCTTGGTTACCATCCTAAAGAACTCCTTGAAAATCATAGAGAAATCCGAATTCTAGGGAAGCAATTTTGGTTCTTTCTCACTACCAGGCACTGATGGCATGATAGCAATGATAACACTTTGTCTTTTATGTGAGCCTGCTACAAAGCAAAACTTTTGGATGGAAGCTGTAGACATATCATCGATACTATTGCCCTTGAATGGCAAAACATCTGAGATGCCACAGCAGTGATGAGAAAGAAATTACTATGGCTGCTTCCCCAACTATAATGATATCTTTCCAGATGCCAAAGAGAGAAGGACTTCATGAATAAGTAGCCACACCAGGCTGTCCTGTAGCCCTAGCTCAAAGCCAAAGTGGGCAGTTCTGAGGCATTGAACGAGGTTCCCTTTCCTTTAGGCCAGCTCTCTGTAATCCTCCCATGTCCATCTGATAGGGTCTAGAGTCTCAGTGACAAGAAAGAGATCTTTGTGTAGAAATTCCAGTGTATGTGCCACTTCTGCTTCCCTATTACTATGGATCCATAGAACTGCCTTCATAATTGTACCCTAGAATAGAAACCCTCTGCTGCTCACATACAAGTAAGCAAACCATCCTTCCCAAGCAAACCATGCTCAGGCATTCCTGAATTACTAGCAGCCATGGGATGTGCCCCCAGCTGCCTAGCAACAGCTATCATTTCAGTAATTCCACAAATATATTTATGGCCTTCTGTGTGCCAGACACCATGATAGTCGCCGGTTAAATAGCCTAACAGTATATAGAACATGGTTCCAACTGCAGTGACGGCCAACTAGGATCAGGGTAGTAGATGCTGTGATGGGACCAACATGGAGTGGATGATGTGGGAACAAGTAGAAGAGTACGTGTCTGGGGGTCTAAGAATTCTTTTCCAGAATATCCACCTGTAGTTCCCTGTCACAGGACTGTGAGTATGAAAGGGCGTGATGAGAAATGAGGCAAGGCCAGGCAGATAAGCAGGAGCCAGATTGTTCAAGGCCATCCAGAAGTTTACACCATAGCCTTGGGACAATGGCTGCCATCAAAAGGATTTAAGCCGATTCGTACTTTTTACTCTGTCAATGCAGCGGACGTATTAATATTGTGTTTTTGAAAGTGTGTTCTGAAAAACCTAGTTCCGTAAGCTGCCTCGCTAGAAAGGCTTCTGAGCCAAGGAAGTTTTGGAGATGATCTGCCCTGCCTCTCTCCCTAAAGAGTTATTACCACACCGAAGGTCACAAGAAATCTTGCAGTGAAGCGTGTTTCACTTTGTTTAACCTAGCACTGCCAAAATCCTGTTATGTCCCGCAGAATAGAGCACACTATAGAAAGCTCTGTGTAGGAGACAGTAAAAATTGAAGGTGGTTCTAAATCCACTTAAATTCACAACAATTGCCTGGGCATGAAGCCTGCGTCAAAGACCACACTGCCCTTACCATCTGCTCTACCAGAGTCACCAGTACCCAGAGCTCAAGGCCTTCACTAACCTCAACTGGATGTGTTGAATTCTGACCTTTAAGTATTGAGGAACTAGCAAAGGCAAAAATCCAGAAGTGTGAATTTGACTAGCTTTTTTCAGCATTGGTACTTTGAGTATGTTATATTAATATTTATCTCTATATAATAAAACCTCCTTATTAGGGGAAAAGGTCAGCCTTATTTAATGAAAATCTTAATTATGTAATATCTTTAAAGATATAGATTTTCATTACTTTTGAACCATGCACTCTGTCTAGCCTAACCATACTGGCCTCTTGGAGCTATTTTAATGATCTCCTTCTACCCACTAAATCAATCGTATGCAGGTGACATCTCCCATGAACTAGAGGTGTTTGAAAAGTTTGCTTCCTTAAGTATTTAAATGTTCCTAGCAAGATTCTATTTATGTTATTAATTTGCACTTTTTATTAAGAAGTGGTTTTCTAAGCCCTAGACCGTGTCATAAATTTTGAAAAGAATATGAATTAATGGGGTTTATTTTCTAATTCATGTATTTTAATACATATATAAAGGTTTTATGGTTATTAGGGAAAAGGTTATCTAAAGTCCATGGCAGAGAAATTTTTTAAAAGCCTTTCATTCTGTTTCGCATACACTTCTACTCTCAGCATTACAAATTTTATACAACAAGGCATCTGACTCAGACAAGGTGTGGCTTTCAGGTAAGATGTTGAACACTTCTGAAAAAAAATTGTGAATTCTTTAATTTATTAAAGGCCTATAATCAGCTAAACTGCTAACTTTAGAAATAATTAATTTTAATGACCAACAGTTATTGAAAACTTGCTCTATTCCAGGTTCTATTATTATCCCCCATTTCACTGGTGAAGAAACTGAGGCACAGAAAGAAGCTACAGGAACTTTCCCCAAATCACACAGCTTACAGTGGCAGAGACCCAATTGGAACCCAGACAGTCTGACCCCAGAGCACACAGGATGGGAGGAACATGTAACTAGGTTCCTAAGGTTCCTTCTAATTTTAAGAAAAATTAAAAACTAGAATTACTGTGTTTTACCCAGATCTCATTTCAAATGAAGTCTGTTGCTGCACAAGGCTTATGGCTGAGGAGTCACTTCTGCAGAAAGCTGTCTCTGGCCAAGCCTCTCTCAGCCCCATTCTGAGTTAGTCACCTTCTCAGTGCCCTGAGAATCCTGGGCATTTCTCTGCCTTGGCACTTATATTATCACTGTACTGTATTGTAACTGTTTATTTACTTGTCTGTCTCTCATTTGTGTCTTATTGGTCTTGGGACCTAATACAGGGCCTGTCCATTACAGAGCTACATAATGGGTAAATGAATGGTACCAAATTATCAAAGTTACAAAATCAGAAAGAAAGCTGTGGCCAGTGCCAGGCAGTAGTCCCCAAAGAGAGTAGTACTGTGGCCAGCCTATGGTAACTATTCGAATGCAACATAAGAAAATCATAGGGAGATAGGATTCATTTTTCAAATGCTGTTTCTCAGCATTGGGAATATTCTCTAACTTGACTTGAAGAGGTGCAAGGGTGAAAGAGAAGTGGAGTGATCCAGCCTCCTAGGGACCCCCTCACTGCTCTCTGCTGTCTGTCAGATGTGGGAAGGGGCTAATGTTTCTTGTGCACCATAGCCAGGTGTCAGCTACTGGCCAAGGCATTTTCCGTATATTAACCAATTTAATAATTCCAGCAATCCTAGGAGGTGTATAAACTAGCATTGACCCAATTGTGCTTTTAACATATATGAATTCAACTATGCCCTCAGGTTTAAAAAAATATATATAAGATATATTTTTAATATATTTATTTATTTAATATTTAATATATACATATATTCAGTGGGTCCATCTACTTCATCTGTACTCAGAATAAACAATGGATGGAAGGGGACTATAGATTTTGGAGTTGCTGAGAGGCAGTTGAGGAACGCACCAAACCATATGTACTGTATTTTACATCATGGATGATGCAGATGTTATGGACTAAGTTTGTGTTCCCCAAAATCCATATGCTGAAACCCTAATGGCCAATATGATGGTATTGGGATGTGGGATTTAGGGAGGTGATTGGGTTATGAGGGTGGAGCCCTCATAATGGGATTAGTGCCCTTATAAGAAGAGGCATGAGAGACCTTGCTTCCTTCTCTCTCTTTCTCCCTCTCTCTTTCTGCCATGTGCAGATACGCCAAGAAAGCATCCACCTGTAAACTAGCAAGAGGGCCCCCACCAGGAACAGAATGGGCCCATGCGTTGATCTTGGACTTCCTGGCCTTCAGAACTATGAGAAGTAATTTGCTGTTCTTTAATGCATCCAGTGTGTATGGTATTTCTATTATAGCAGTTCAAGCTAAGAAAGACATAAAGGGTTTGAAGGTAATTACAACTACATGCCTGAGAAAGATATAACTCCATTATATTATTATTCCCATTTTATAGATGAGAAAATCAAGGCTTCTTTACATAGCTTGCATTCAGATTATGTCCAAAGCTTCTGTGGAGTGCACCTCTACACTGTCAAAATTCTCCCTTTGTGGTGCTGTTGCAGTAGGGACCCCACAGCCATTCTCTCTCTGCTTGTGTCATTTATTCAGCAAATATTTATTGACTATTGACAGGTCCTGTGCCAGGTGCAAAGGATGCATACTTGAAACACTTTCCTCCCTAAGGGAGCTTAATAATGTAGTGGTGAGAAGGAAATGTAAATAATACAACAGGCTAGCAGAAGGGAGGTATAGTCAGCTCTTGACCGACCAGAGTTTAAGGGAGAATAAGAAAAGATTTGTCACAGTTAGAACAAAACTAGTAAAAGGGGGATTTAAAAAAAATTAACCTAAACTTAGTTAGAATTATACTTAATATTAAAGGAGGGTTTACCATCCAATGCATATCATTCAAAAGGTAAAAATTCATTAGATAACAATAGTTTAAGAACACAAAGAAGCATCACTCTCATTGTCTTATGAAAAATCGCCCAGAGGTATCCGTTTAATGGTTTGATAGTGTCCGTTCCTTAGCTGTGCTCTCCCTTTTTAACATTGGAACAAAGCCTAGGCAACATCAGTTTGTCTCTGAACAAACTGCGTTTTTCCCTTGCACTCTAGACAGCCTCGGTCAGCGGTTTTTAAGCCACGTTGAGTCCTAAGAATTCCCTCAGAGGGGCCCAGGGGCTGCTGTATGGGCGAGAGGGGAACGGGCTGTGTCTTGGCCCCTCTTCAACTCCACGGCCTTCTTTTTCCAACAGAGGAAGATGTCCTTTGAGTAAAGGGTTCCACAGCTAAAAAGAGTTTGGAAATGGTTCTGTGCTGCATCTTCTTTTTGCTCCCTCCTAGGCTCAATCCCCACCCTCCACCACACAGGGAGGACCATGCCATTCTTCTCTTCTTGCTGTCACCAGACCCTGGTTCACGTTGGCTCCAGATTGGTTAACGTTGGCTCTAACGCTTTTTTAGCCACTTATTTAATGTCAGGTCCTCAAATTTCTCTTCCTTCATCTGAGCTGCACGGGTTTAAGGATGACCCAGTGAAGTGCGTGGTAAGATGGAGAGAACGGTTCACTACAGCTGCAGTGGGCGGGCCCCGGGGCCGGACATGCTCAGAAGAAACACCAGGATGACCTGTCCTCTAGAGCCAAGCAAAGTAGGTGGTTAATAAACTGCCTACTAGAAAGGATGTGTCCTGGTATCACAGGCTTTCTGTCTTACTGGCTGGAGTGTGCAAGTTTGAGAATGTGGAGGAGAGAGAGCTATTAGTGACCTAATGATCTTCGCTTTCTCCACTGAGCGGATGCCAAACAAAGTGATGTCCAGGGCCACCAAATAAATGGTTAACCTATCGGGGACATACACATGCTTTGGTCCAATCATGCCTGTGGTTACTTGTTGGCTTTCGGTGAGGCCAGCAAATAATCTAGTGTGAGATATGATAAATTTAGGAATAGGACATTATTAGCTCCTATGAAATTCAAAGCAAAGGTCTCAGCTTTGGGCTGAAGCTGTTTATTTCTTCTGCCTCCCCTCCTGAAATGGTCTGCTAAAGAAAATCTTCAGCATGGAAAAAGTCTGTTAATGCCCCAACTACTATGAGAAAGAGACCTGGGACAAGAATGAAGTCATGGCTGCTCAGGAAGGTGGAGGTTCACTGAGCCAATTCTACTTACCATCTGTGGATGAGTAACTGACAGATGCTGCAAAAAGGCAGGAGGACAAGTCGGATTGGCAAGGGGTGGGGTTCTTCCCTACCTTAGTGTAGAAAAAGTGTGACATATGTTGGTTAAAATGAGGCTCCAAAACCATGGACACCTTCTTACAGGTAGATGTTATACAGATTTGTAGTCATTAAAAACTTTCTTCCCCCACAAAAGCATTAATGTTTTCTAAAAAACAAAAAAAAACTATGTTAATCTGCTCTAAGTTATTGTTGTTTCTCAGTAATCCTGCCCATGTCTCCTGGTAACAGAATAGCTTTATACCTTTTAAAAACTATCTTACCTGCATTCTCAGCCCATAAGGATTGCAGAGGGCCAGGGAGGCTGGGCATCCCCTGGCCCCAGAGGTGTGCTGGTCACCTAGGCCATGTTTGACTTGCCCATAGAGATTGATCCAGAGATGAACATGTGACTCGGGCTGGTCCAGTGAAAGCTCTCTCTGGGAATTTTGCTGGAACTACCAGAAAAGAGACATTACTGAAAACAATGCACAGGTTGCTCAAAAATGTAAAGATAGAACTACCATATATGTACCAGCAATCCCACTACTAAGTGTACATTCAGAGGAAATGAAATCAGTTTGTCAAAGACATGTTTGCACTCCCGGGTTCACTGCAGCATTATTCACAATAGCCGAGACATGGGATCAACTTAAGTGTCCATCAACAGATGAATAAATAAAGTATATAGTATATACACAGCCAAATACTATTCAGCCTTAAAAAATAAGGAAATCCTGTCATTTGCGACAACATGGATGAAACTGGAAGATATTACATTAATCGAAATAAGCCAGGTACAGAAAGACAAATACCACATGATCTCATTTATGGTATGGAACCTGAAACAATCAAACTCATAGAAACAGAGAGCAAAATGGTAATTGCCAGAGGCTAGAGGATGACGGGAGATGTTGGTCAAAGGATACAAAATGTCAGTTAACAGGAGAGGGAATAATTTCAAGAATTCTATTGTATAACAGGGTGACCATAGATAACAACAATGTATTATATATTTGAAAATTGCTATGAGAGTAGTTTTTGTTTGTTTTTAGAGACAGGCTTTCACTATGTTGCCCAGGCTGGATTTGAACTCCTGGACTCAAGGGATCTTCTCTGAGCCTCCTGAGTAGCTAGGACTACCCATGTGAGCCATGGTGCCTAGCTCTTGTGAGAATAGATTTTAAGTATTCTTATCACAAAAAAATAATAAGCATGTGAGGTAATGCATATGTTAATTAGCTTGATTTAGTCATTCTATAATGTATACATATATTCAAACATCAGGTTGGACTCCCTAAATATATTCAATTTTCATTTGTCAATTAAAATTTTTTAAATAATTTTTTAAAGAAATTTAAAACTAGGTTATAAAACAAATTATAGAAATATTCTTATTTTATGAAGTTATGTAATTTTGTGTATGTGCATTTAGCAAACTTTAGAAATCTAGTTAAACATCATTACTCTGGGATTTTTATCACCTTATTCTTTTCTGTATTGCTTTAATTCTATATGTATATATGAGATCTGTCTGGGAAGTATCCAGCCATTGTTAATAGAACGAGAATGGTTACATGGTTGGATACTTTCTGGACAGACCTCATATAATAAAGAGAGAAAATGAAACTTTCTATTTTCTAGAAAGAAAGAGAGCGAGAGAAGAAAGATAAGAAGGG
Source organism: Mirza zaza (assembly GCA_008750895.1). Taxonomy (NCBI): domain Eukaryota; kingdom Metazoa; phylum Chordata; class Mammalia; order Primates; family Cheirogaleidae; genus Mirza; species Mirza zaza. The sequence continues at coordinate 9,519 of VSMD01058200.1, read as the reverse complement.
AGGAAGACTCTGCAGAAAGGGAAGAATAGAAATATCTGTAGTGTGAAGTTTGCCTAAATGATTTAGGAAAAGATTCAAGGAGGAGGCGATGCCATCTGAACCTGAAAAGGTATTTTCCAGTGGGGACAGAGGAGGAGAGGGCATCTAGAACGAGGAAACAATACAGGTGAAAGTTCAGAAAAGTGAGAAGCCATAATGTCTTAAGGACTAAGTGGTGTGATATAGCTAACTAAGCATCAGTAAATTCGCAATTTACCCTTAATAACTAAGGCAGCATTGATTAAAGTCAATGTTAACACAAGGAGTTCCAAATCGGTATTACCTATGGAAGGTACAAGGGAAAGAAAAATACTATATCTCCAGGACACTGTTCTCTGTACCCAATTGCTTAACCACATCTCTCCTGTGAGGTCTAATGAACAGAACCAATTTAACATGTCCAGAGCAAAACTCTGAATATCATCTCCAAATCCACTTCTCCTCTATAATGGCTAATTGCATGTGTCAATGTGACTGGGCCATGGGCTGCCCAGCTATTTGGTCAAACACTATTCCAGGTGTTTCTGTGAGGGTGTTTTTGGATGAGATCAATATTTAAATTGATATTAATAGAGTAAATAAATCAGGTTGCCCTCTCTAATATAAGTGGGCACCATCCAATCAGTTGAAGGCCTGCAAAGAACAAAAGGCTGACCCTCCCGGAGTACAAGGGAATTTGTCCTGCCTGACTGCCTTTGAACTGGGACACCAGTTTTTTTCCTGCCTCTGGGCTTAAACTGAAATATTGGCTCTTCCTGGGTCATAAGCCTGCCAGCCTTAGGACTGAAACTATACCATTGGCTCTCCTGGGTCTCCAGCTTGCTAACTCACCTTGAAGATCTTGGGAATTACAGCCTCCCTAATCACTTGGCCAATCTCTCTCTCTCTCTCCCCCCCCCTTCCCCCCCTCCCCCATCCTCCCTCTCTCCTCTCCTTCTCTCTGCATAAATATTTATCCTGTTTGTTCTATTTCTCTGGAGAACCCTGACTAATACGTCCTCTTTTTCCAGTGACAACAGTCTACCAGTGCCTTGGTATAAAAACCTTGGGGTCATCTTTGACTCTTCTCTTTCTCTCACTCACACGTAAGATCCAACCCAAAGCAAATTACATCGGCCCTACCTTTAAAATCTATCCAGACTCTGACTGCTACTTATCTCGTCTCCAGCTACTGTCATGGCCTAAACCTGTATCATCCCTCACTTGGACCAAAGCAATGTGTCCTAATTTGTCTTCCTGCTACCACCTGGCCCCTTCACAGCCAATGTTTCAGCACAGCAGCCTCAGAGATCCTTCTCAAACATGTCAGATCATGTCTGTCCTCTGCTCAAAATCTGCTAGTAGTTCCCATCTCACCTGGGGTAAAAATCCAAAGTCCTCACCTACAGGCCCTGCAGGATCTGGCTGTCTCCTGCACCCCCTGGCTCCATCTCCTACAATTCTTCCTTCACTCTGCTTCCTAGCCCTCTTGCCTATTTTTTTTTTAATATGCCAAGACCTCCTTCTGTTGAAATGCTCCATTCCAGAGGTCTGCAGGATCTATGCCTCATTCCCTTCAGAGATGTCCCTCAGAGACCATCCCTGCCACCATCTCCCTACATCCTTTTACCCTTCCTTTTTTGGGTCACTTTTCACCATCAGGCATAATTCCATCTTATTTTATTTATCTTTTGAGTCCCCTTCGAGAACATAAGCCTATGAAAGCAGGCAATTGCCTTGTTTCTCTATTTCCTGCACACGAAGCAGAGGCTGGTATACAGAAGACACTCAATAACTATTTGCTAAAAAAATAAAAATAAAAACTATTTGCTCACAAATGAATTAAGTTTCTTTCCATACATTGAAGAAAACAAGATACTTTTGAGGTGGTAATACTTAATATCTATTATTGGTCATATACTATTTATTGGGCATTATACCAATCATTTTACATAAATTAACTCATTTGGTTCTCACAACCACTTCAGGGGCACACAGCATTTTCTGAATGAGGAAACTGAGGCAGAGATAACTTTACTGATGTCTTGCAGCTGACAAGGGTTGGAACCTAGCTTCCAGCTCAGGCTGACTCTAGAGACCACGTGTAGGTCTAGGTCTCCCAATTAGAATCGACTTTCTTGCAAATTCATTAAGAGATGAAGAACAGCAAGAATTGAAAAGACTTATGCCCTAAATTTATGTTTCAGGGTTAAAAATATTTCCTACTATAGAGGATCTCTACCGGTTTACAACCAAAGAGCGCAGCAGAGAGTAAACATACAGCAGAAAAGCTCAGCGGACTCCTGTCTCGTTCACATTGCGACCTTTGAAGCAATTTAGTTGAGACTAACAAGGTAACAGCAAAGACTTGTCTGGAAAGCTTTCCTGGGTCTTGCATACCTTATAAATGTGGTAGGAGCTTTACAAGCTCATTTGAAGATACAGGCAGTCCTTTTTGCCCTTGTGGATTTATTCATTTGTGTACCCAACAAATATTTATTAAGCACCCTCAGGTGCCAGGCACAGTTCTAGGCACCAGGGGTATAGATATTTCCTCTTTCATGAATGCCCATCTTCACCTGTAATGAAATGGAGCTTATGTATTATACTGACTTGGTTCTAAGTTCTACAATCAAAGCAACGTGGGCTCAGATCACAGCCCTGCTGTTGCAGGCTGCATGACATCAGGCAAGTTACATAACTTCTCTAAATCTGTATCTTTGTTTATAAAATGGAGGCAATATTGATTATAAGATCTACCACACCAGTCTATTTGGAGGGTTAAATGAACTTGCCTAAAGCACAGAAAAGGTAGTAAGAATTCATAAGTCAACTATCTATGATGATGAGGTTGAGCTTATCAAATATTTGTGATATTGACTATGGTTTTGTACATAATGACGAATTTAGAATTTTGTTAAGTTTCTCTTCCCTTCAGTGTCAAGAGCTTGCTCAAATGTTAGTGTCTTGAAAGAATGCAAGTTTAGTCAACATTTTCAACTGGAGTGCCAAACCTTGCGATGAAGTCATAGGGTCTTATACTCACAATTAGACATCATAATAGAACTATTAAAAGAACTCTGATTCATTAATTTGTTGATTCCTCCTTCTGGGGCTATCTGGGAAAGCTGCCCATGTGTAGACAGCTCTTTTGGCTATCTTCCTCTGCCTTTCAAACCCTCCAAACAAAGTTCTTAAGTACCTCATAATGGGTCCATGAGATTGTTGATTTTGTTTATAACATGTCAGAAACAACGATTTTTATACTCCTAATAGACTCATTACAAAGTATAGGGATATCTCAGGTGGGTTCTGAATGGACCAAATATTCATATTTATTCAGAGGCCCTTTCTGCTTTAATGAACATTAGACCAGGAGTTAGGAAACATAAGTTCGAATCCTAGGTCTAATACTCATCAACTGTTCGATTTTGACTTTATTGGTGTTTTGTTATCTTAACTGTCTACAGCAGAAGGTTAATGTCTATAATCATCTTCTTGCTCCAAAACTCTTTTATTTCTCATGAATAAAGCTAATCAGCAAGAAATTTATCCCGTTTGCTATGTGGAAGTGAATTTGAGGACGCAGGGACCCATCCAGGAAGAGGGGCACTCACATTTTAAGTTGGAAACACTCTTACAGACCCCTACAACAAGATAGCAACAAGCGTTAAAGTAGTAACATAAATATATCCTTCAAAAGAAAAATCAAAACCATAAAGATATATAATAGCCAATTCATCTCCTTGAAAAATATTTGAACAATATTGCATATGAAAGACCTATTAAAATGCAAATGCTAATATATCTAATACCATTTACAAAAAGTTGAAACCTGAGACCTTCCTTGCTGGTTGTTGAGTGACTCTAACCAACCTCATGGCAGTTAGAATCAATGTCAGATTTGAGATTCAGTCCAGACCAACACTTCAGAGAAGGCTGGTCTTCAGACGAGGAGTTATCATAACTTTTTGAGGGCTTTGGGATCCTTTGAGATTAAAGGGACACTTTGAGCCTGAGCTCCGGGTGACCCAGAATTAATAAAAATGTTCTAGCTTAAAGCATTTCACCCTTGGGAAACAAAGGAGCTCATCTAGGACAAAGAGCTGTATTTTCCAGATTGAAGGGGTCTACAAGTATATGCTTTGGTGCCAAAGTCTTCTTGGTGAGGAAAATATTTCCTAACATTCCTTCTGACCCTGCAAATTGGGATCCTTTGCACTGAAGAATGAGTCTGAGGTGCCCTCTGAAGGGAAGATGGAGACAGGATTGTCAGAATTGTGGCTAAACCAGTTGTAGTCTGAATCCATGAAGCTCCTAATGACTGTCCTCTATGAGCCATGCAAATTAACCTGGGCCCATATCCCTGCTCGGGAAGAAATAAGGAATAAGTAAAATAAATTACTGTTCTTTTTGGTGTGTGTATGCACATGTGCATAGGGGGGTTGAGACAGAGTCTCACTCTGTCACCCAGGCTAGAGTGCAGTGGCGTCAGCCTAGCTCACAGCAACCTCAAACTCCTGGGCTCAAGCAATCCTCCTGCCTCAGCCTCCCGAGTAGCTGAGACCACAGCCATGCACTACCATGCCCGGCTAATTTTTATATTTTTTGTAGAGATGAGGTCATGCTCTTGCTCAGGCTGGTCGTCTCAAATTCCTGATCTCAAACAATCTTCCTGCCTTGGCCTCCCAGAGTGCTACGATTACAGGCGTGAGCCACTGCACCCAGCCTAAGTTACTGTTTTTTCCATGCCTGTTACCTTTCATCTTGGATGGGAGTGCAGTGTGAGTATGTCTGATGTAGATGGTTGATTCTCTGAGTGTGATAAAATAGGAAGCTACACAGAAGATAAGACATTTTAAGAATCCGTATCACAGCAGTGATTTTTATATAAAACAGGTACTCAGTATATGAATACTATAAATAAAATAGGATGAATTTAAAGCATTACTCTCTTGAAAATTTAGTCAAAGTCCTGTATTTTCCTTACTTCAAAGCATGAATATGGATGTTTACGCAATTGAGTAATTATTTATAGAAATCAACTAAGCACGAACATTCTTGAGAACAAGAAGTTATGAAAAAGAAATGGTCAGAAACTTTGGAAATAAACAAAATGTCTTGTTTGAAATAAAAAATCTCAATAGATGGGTTAAAGTCTAGACTAGAGTCAGTCAAAGAAAGAATTGGAAAATAGTGATGAGGAATTAACATAGAATGCCATTCAAGGACACAAAAATTATGGAAGAGAAGTTAAATCATGAATAATAGACTGAGAGGCTCTGAAGTAAATCTATGGGGAAAAATAGATGAAGGTAAAAGGTAGAAGAAAAACATTTAAAAGATAATGGCTGAGAATTTTTGAGAATTAAAAATATATATCTCAGACTAAAAGTCCACAACAAATTCCAAGCAAAAAATAATAATAATAAATCCATATTGCAGGAAAACTATAAAACATCAAGGGCAAATAGCATCCTAAAAGTTACTGGAGAGAAACGACAGGTTACCTTCAAAAGAATGACAATTGGGCTGGCAGCAGACTTCTCATTAGCATTGATGGAATAATCATTCAAACGGCCAAAAGAAAATATTTTTCAAGCTAGCTACATTATCATAGAAATTAAGGCATCGCTGATGAGAGAGGCAAATTAAAGACATTTCACTCTCACAGACTCAGTAAAGGATTAACCTGAGTGTAAAGGAAAGAGCCTAATGATAATAATAATAGTGAACACAACAACACTATGAGGCAGACGCATCGCAACCCATTTTACAGCAAAGAAACTGAAGTACAGAAAGATTAAGAGCTCACAGCTAATAAGAACCAGGATTTCATCCAGGCAGGCTGGGAAGATATTAGATGAAAGAAACAATAGTCAGCAAAGAAGTTAATAAAATATGTGGATATATTTTAATTAGACATTGACTATAATAATTAACTTTTCATACTAAAAAAGAGGAAAAACTAAAACTCTATATTATAATAATAAGACCAGGAGCCGAGTTCTATAAATGACTCATGCCGAGATTCTCAGTGTGTTTAGGAGAATATGGCAATGAAGGATAACATTTGACTTTTTATAAAAATTTACAGTTCCATAGGTTTACAATTTAAGGGTTAAAACAAGGATAAAAATGTAATTTTTAGTTTCCAAATCAGCAAAGGAAAATTAAATATGGAATCAAAACATTTACAAATTCAGCAGAAAGCTAGGAAAAGAGAACAAAATTACAAAAAGGAAAAAGGTGGAAAAAGAAAAAAGACAGTAGAAATATATTTAAATATACCACTAATCATAATAAATAATTGTGAAATAAAATTTACTTATTAAAGGAACTTACTAATCTACTATATTTTTTAAAGCAACCAAGAAATTTTGTTACCCAATTTTTATATCTGCCTCCTGCAGGTTAGTATCATGTTAACCAATAATACACAGAGAACATTCAAGAGTTGTATCTTACACTTCTGATTTTAAAAGTTATATTTAAAAATTAAGACTTGCGTGTGTATAACTATAATGATAAGGGACATTAAAACCCAAACAAAAGGATATTTATAAAACTGATATTCCAGAAAGAACTTAAGAAGTAAGAACCCTTTTGAAACTCCTTCTTTAATTAGAGAATAGTTCTTTCAGAACTATGTTTTTTCCTAATTGTATTCCAGAGTATGTCAAAGGGAAAACATTTAGCAATCTTAACATTTTTTAGATGGATTGCTTTTCAGAATCATTTTCTAATCAGCATTATAGGAAATCTAGCTAATTAAAAGCCAAATGTTTACATACTTTTTAAGAGTGGTATGATTTTTTTTTAATGTATTACACAGATGGTATCCAGTATTTAACATACCAAGCCAGAGGAATGATTTTTATTGTCCTTGTACTGAATATGGAGTTAACATGTGATTCTCTATGATAATCAATATTGTAGATTTCACGTCACGATGAATTCCAAGAACACAAGTTTCTGCATCTTTTGTAGAAACTGTGGTTTTCAGTTGTCACAACATTCTCAAAGAGTTTTCAGGTTGTTGATATCTTGCTCTTTTTGGTCACACAGTGCAAAAGATTCCTGAACAAATTGCCTGCACATTGAGAACTTCATGTAACTACCACTACAATCACGACAGGGAATGGTACTGATACCTGATACCTTACGTAAGGCTCCTCCTATTTTAAAGTCATGCCCAATGCCTCTCCCACCCATCCCTAAACCCTGGCAAATACTAATTTCTCTCTCTCTCACTCTCTCTCTCATAATTTTACTATTATAAGAGTGCTATATAAATGGAATCATACAGTATGTAACTTTTTTTTCCTACTCAGCATTATTCTCTTGAGTTTCATCCAAGTTGCATTTATTAAAGTTTCATTCCTTTTTATTGCTGAGTGCTCCTCCTTGGTGTGGATGTACCACAGTTTTTTTTATCCATTCAGCCACTGAAGGACAACTGGATAGTTTCCAGTTTGGAGCTATTACCACTAAAGCGGCTATGAACATTCACATACAAGTTTCTGCTTGAACATAAGTTTTCATTTCTCTGAGATAAATGCCTAGGAGTGCAATTGCTGGATCGTATGGTAAGTACATGTTTCGTTGTACAATAAACTGACAAACTATTTTCCACGGTGGCTGTATCATTAACATTCCTACCAGTGATGCATGAGGGATTCAGTTTCTCTGCATTTTGGCCACCATTTGGTGTGGTCAATAATTTCTATTTTAGCCATTCTGATAAATGTGTAGTGGTATCTTATTGTGGTTTTAATTTGCATTTCCCTGGTGGCTAATGATGTTGAACATCTTTTTATGTGCTTATTTCCCAACTGTATGTCCTCTTTGACGAAGTGTCTGTTCATGTCTTTTGCACACTTTCTAATTTGATTGTTCGTTTATTTACTGTTGTGCTTTGAGAATTCTTTGTATGTTCTAGATACAAGTTATTTGTCAGATATGTGCTTTGCAAATATTTTCTTCCAATTTGTAATTTGTCTTTTCATCCTGTTAAGAGAGTCTTTCCTAGAACAAAGGTTTTTAATATTGATAAAGTCTAGTTTATTGGCATTTCTTTGTATGGATCACGCTTTTGGTATCAAGTTTAAGAACTCTGCCTAGCTCTAGGTCCCCCAAATTGTCTTTTATGTTTTTTCTAAAAGTTTTATAGTTTTACATTTTACATTTAAGCCTATGATACATTTTGAGTTAATCTTTGTATAAGGTGTGAGATTTAGGTAGAGGCTTTTTTTAAAAAAAAAACCTATGATGTCCAATTGGTTCAGTCCATTTGTTGGAAAAGTTGTCTTTCCTTCACTGAATTGCTTTTGCACCCTTGTCAAAAATCAGTTGAGCATATTCATGTGGGCCCATTTCTGCATTCTTTATTCTGTTCCATTGATCTATGTGTCTGTCCCTCCACTGATACCCACAGCCTTGATTACTGTAGCTATATAAGTCTTGAAATCAAGTAGACTGTTTCCTCCCACTTTATTCTTCTTTTTCAAAATTGTTAGCTGTTACAGTTTCTTTGCCTTTTCATATAAATTTTAGAATAATCTTAACTATGGCTACAAAAAAATCTTACCGATATTTTCATAGGAATTGCATTAAGCTTGTATATCAATTTGGAAGAGTTGATGTCTTTATTATCCATGAATACACTGTGTCTCTCTATTTATTCAGGTCATCTTTGATTTCTTTCACTGGCATCTTATAATTTTCAGTATACAGATTCTGTACATATTTTGTTAGATTTATACTTGAATATTTAATTTTCTTCAGTACAATTATAAATCATATTGCATTTTAAATTTCAGTTTCCACTTGTTAGTATATACAAATGTAATTGATTTTTGCATGCTGATCTTATGTCCTGCCACCTTTCTGAACTCACTTATGAGTTCTAGACTATTTGTAGGTTTTTTGTAGATTCCTTGAGATTTTCCAGGTATATAATCACCTCGCTTGAAAATAGAGACAATTTTATTTTTTCCATTCATTATATCGTATTTTTAAAAGTCAAATTCTGTGCTTCTTTCAAGATATATAGCTATAAAAGATTCCAAAAATTTGAAAATAAGGAATGGAACAAAATATACCAGGCAAATGCAAACATGTGTACACACAAAGATGGTAGAGACTTATTAATATCAGAAAAATAAAATATAAGCCCTAATAAAGATAAAAATGGGACACTAATAATATCAATCCACCAAGAATATGTAATAATCATGAATTGCTATGCAACCAACAATATTGGATATCAGTAAAGACTGACAATTATAAAGGTAATTTGGCAAAACACAGTGGGCTATTTTAATACACCTGTATTAAAAACTAATGACTTAATCAGAAATATATTATATGAAAATAGAAGTATTGAGAAATAAAGTTGTCAAGTTTGAGTTAATGTGTGTGCATACACACATACATCCCATATGCAACTAATAGAAAATGTACTTTTATTTTAAGCACTAATGGAACTTATATAAAATG
>VSMD01058196.1:0-78262 GCA_008750895.1 Mirza zaza | reverse complement strand
GAGAGTTCTAAGTATATTCTAGTTATCAACCCCTTATCGGATGCGTAGGATGCAAAAATTTTCTCCCACTCTGTAGGTTGTCTGTTTACTCTCATGACTGTTTCTTTGGCTGTACAGAAGCTTTTTAGTTTGATCATGTCCCATTTATTTATTTTTGTTGCTGCTGTGATTGCCTTTGGAGACTTCTTCATAAACTCTTTGCCTAGGCCAATGTCTAGGAGAGTGTTTCCAACATTTTCCTCTAGAATTCTAATAGTTTCGGACCTTAGGTTTATGTCTGTTATCCAGCGTGAGTTGATTTTTGTGAGAGGTGAAAGGTGTGGGTCCTGCTTTAGCCTTCTACAAGTGGCTATCCAGTTTTCCCAACACCATTTATTGAAAAGGGATTCTTTTCCCCAGCATATGTTTTTGTCTGCTTTGTCAAAGATTAGATGGCTATATGAGGATGGTTTTATATCAGGATTCTCAGTTCTGTTCCATTGGTCAATATTCCTATTTTTATGCCAGTACCAGTTCTTTTATAGTCTGTGTATGGTAGTTCTATTATCTCGCATCTTTCAATATCCATTTCTGTTTTGTTTTCAGTTTCCCCCTCAGGTTTTATGCTCCAATGGTTATCTTTTATAGCAACCCATTTTCCCTTGGAAAATTATTTGCAGGAATTGTTTGAGGCCTTGAATGAAGTTACATTCCTGCAGAAAACAGCTGTATTTACTTCAGCCCATTTTAACCCTTTTAAATTAAATGCATGACTTAAGATATTTGGATGATCTAGGTATTGTGTATTTGGGATGAAAATCTACTGGAATTAAAAGTTTTGGTTAAAACTTCTCATGCACATTTTTGTGCCTCAGTTTGTTCAGCAGCAAGGCCTATTCTCTTTTCCATTATTTTCACCCGTGGGAGTGGGAAGTCAGCAGGAGCTGGAACTCCCTCTTACTCATCTTGCATAAGAGGTGGTGCACTTCCCAGTTCTAGCTTCATGGACAGCGGGTCTCTCTTCAGATTCCCAACCTTGGATGAACCCTGTACTTTATCTTACGCCACATGACATGTTACATACTCCACCAACCTTTCTAATTCTCAGATTCTTGATGTGCCAATGAGGATGAAAGCAGACTTACTTGTAATGATGTGGTCGAGTTTATAGGGGATTATTTAATGCATTATTAGCATTGTCTGGTATGCACACACAATCACACATGATGCATGTGTTAGCTAATTTATCAACTGGATAAATACATTTTCTATTTATAAGCTTTGCTGGGCATTCTAAGCTCTTTTCTGCATATGCTAATTCTGTGGTCCCCAACTCCCAGGCCACAGGCAGGTCCTTGTACGTGGCCTGTTAGGAACTGGGCTGCACAGCAGGAGGTGAGCGGCAGGAGAGCCAGCAAAGTTTCATGTGTATTTATAGCCACTCCCCATTGCTCGCATCACTGCATAAGCTCCACCCCCTGTCAGACCAGTGGTAACATTCGATTCTCACAGGAGCCAGAACCCTACTGTAAACTATGCATGTGAGGGATCTAGGTTGTGCTCTTTATGAGAATCTAATACCTGATGATCTGAGGTGGAGCTGAGGTGGTGATGCTAGTGCTAGGGGAGGAGTTGCAAGTACAGATTATCATTAGCAGAGAGGTTTGACTGCACAATAAATGTCATGCACTTGAATCATCCCAAAAACATCCCCGCCCCCCAGTCCATGGAAACATTGTCTTCCATGAAACCGGTCCCTGGTGCTGTACTAATACCTTTATTCCCCAAACAATGATGTGATAGAAGTCTAATCATTTGCCTATTTTATGATGAGGACACAGTGCCACAGAAGGGTTAGGTAACTAGCCAAGGGTCCCACAGGCTGCAGCTGGAAGAGCTGGAAGCAAAAGCCAGCTCTGAAAGTCTGTTGAAAATGTACTCTTCACCACGACCTTACGCTGAGAATAGGGAAGGAAATAGACTAGTCACCTCATCTAAAACTCTCCTTAAGACAAACACATTACTGAATGGATTAGACACAGGTGTAATAATTTCAAATACCTCCAGCATTGGCCTGGATATAACAACTTCTTTTGGTAGCTAGTGATACCGTTTATCTTAATAGTTAAAATTGTTCTTGAAGTAGTTTGAGTATTTGTATAAAAGTGCTAATGATGGCAAAGTAGTTTAATTTATATATTACTAGATTGAATTCCTAGCACCTGGATACTTAATGTGTCATATGTTAATCTAATTCTACTGAAACACAGTGTTTGCAATTGGGCCCAGAAGCTGAACTTTAAAGTGCTCATATAGGGATGTCTAGGCACACTCAATTTTAAGAATTACTGGTCTACTAATATGATTTATTAAGTACTAAATTCTTTGTCCTTAAATACCTTTCTCATAAGTGAGTGAATAATCTTGGAATGCTCACCAATTAATAATCCTTATTTTGACTTCTATTAAGATACACTCTTAAAGTATAGATATCACCCCTAAGAAAAATAAAGCTAGTAGAGTTTAGTAGAGTTATTATTAAAAATCTTGATGTTACTCTCAACAAAATTACCATGTATAAGGGAGCCAAAGCTATGCTATAAAAATTATAATTTAAGGCCATTTGTCAGGCAGGGACTAAATTAAAAATAGTACTACGGTTCTTGATAGTCATGAGAGAAAAATGATTCTGTGTGCAGATATAGGTGAGATATTAAATTATGGGAAGAGGCCCTGGAGTTAAGTCTGAAAAATGGGAAAACTTCGATATGTACTTCTCTCAGAGATTAGCACGCCATCCATAATGGCGGTTTAACCAAAGTTGTATTTTGTGTGATAGGAGGTATGTTGCAGTGATGAGGTAGTTCGTTCTCACTTGGTGATTGACTCCCAGAGAAAATTTAAGACAGGTCTTGAATGATTGCCAGTAAAATATATCTAAAACTTTAAGATTTATTATGCATTTATTAATATAGAAGCAATTCAACATTTCTGACAAAGTCGGCAGCATCTAAGGTACATTCTAGAAAGACCTGCTTGAAAAGCACAGACATTGAAATTAGGAACACTGGGTGGCACAAATGATGTGCTCTGAGTATGATGAAGGAAATAGTAGTGGGAATTGAGGGGGAAAAGTAATGTAAAGAAGAACATTTAAGAGAGGAATTAACAGGACTTGGTCATTATGAAGGGATAGTAAGAGCGAGGGAGAAATCAAACAAGTTCCTAGAGTTTAAAGCTGGATAACTTTAAAATCATTCATTACAGTGACCAAAATTGTAGGGGAAAAGTGGAGAAAAGATAACAATGTCAATTTTAGACTTGATGATTCTGAAGTGGTAAATCAATATTCGGGCTGAAATGTCAGGCTGAACTATCGGTGAAACTGCTACCCATTTTGGAGGTTTGATAGGTAATAGTGGATCACAGCTGTGAACAACTAGGTTCACACAGATTCCATTCAAATACTGCCTCCCCAGTTACTCGTTTTGTGATTTGGGGTGAGTTCTTTAATCTTTCATATACTTTGATTTTCTGTTGCATTCAGTGAGAATAATTGTGCACATTTCATAGAGTGCAGTGATTTCACTACTTACATGCCATACAGTTTATCCAACAAAATCCAACCTACCACAGTTCCTCAATAAAGATGTTAGGATTAGACTTACAGTTACAATTTTAATGCTGCAGTCACCACAGAAGCACCAACTCCCTTACTAATATTTGTACACTCAGGTCTGCATGCTTAGATCCTGCACACTTTTGAACTGGGCGTCATCTACCTAAAAAACTGAAATGAGAGATAGAGCCAAGAGAAAGGTCACCAAGAAAAATACACACACACACACAACTCAGGACTCAAATTCATGGATTTATTTATAAATTATTTTTTCACTTAGTCTATCAAGTGTTTTCATCATTTGCTTTGTACCAGTGTAACTTGTTGAAGTTAGTGAGATAAATGAAAGGTAGTTTGTGGTATAAAGCATCCAAAATAAAGAATTTCAGGAAAGAAAGAAAAAAGATTATCCTTACTAGCAGTATGGCTGATGAAAGCTTCTTTTGGAATATGGATGCAGGAGAATTTCTAAGTTGAGGGAAAGCTGTCCTTGGAAAATAGAAACGTGACTACAATAAAGAAAATCATTGGTAGAATGAGAATTCAGAAATTATTCACGGGTTTTGATCACAGGAACAGGTGGTGGCGTTCAGCGTCGGTGGGTGCAGAGTGAGATACTCAGATCTGGACTCCAGAACGGTCTGTGGCAAAGCAGTGGAGGATGGTGAGGTTAAGGCAAGACGATGGTTCAGATTCTGGAGCCCGAGGGCAATGATGTCTGGGACTAAGAAGACCATGGCCAATATGGAAAAGAAGGGAAGAAGCAGAGATCTTACAAAGAATAACTGAAACCTCTTGGTATATTTCTGATGAAGGGAAAGTGTGAGCAAGGAGTCAAATTTATTTTGTTTTGGAAGTTTCCAAGCTCAGGTTAATGACAGATAAAAATGAAAAGTCTAAGGAATAAAGCTGAAGGCACCCCATCAATCTCACTCTCTAACGAAACAAGAGAGATCTATTATTTCCTTCTAACATAACAGAACCTAAAAATTATGATATTGATTTTCATTGCTTTAGACCATTACTCTGAGAAAGCCTTGGATTATTTTCACACCTCTTAATGAAATCACCTTTGATGCTCTTGTGCTTGAATGACAGGAAAATGAGCAAGGAACTGCAGATTTAGCAAGTGCCTCGATAAACAGCTGTGTCTTCGGCTGCAATCTAGGGGAAAATGAGCCATCTCAAAGTCCTTCATTAATGCAATGCCATTTTCAAAATCACACAATTGTTTTAAATGCCAGTGGAAATGGTATAGCATTTTTAACAATTCTAAGACTTCCATTTCAGTCCATATTTATACTTGTATTTGACGTAGGCTGCAAATGTTCTTGATTCTTACAATCCTTGGGAGATGGTAGATTCAGGTGCCAAGTGGACCCAGGAGGTCTAGTTTTATCTGGAGCTCCAGGATATATCATTCTTCCCAGTCCCCCAGGGTAGAGGCTACATTTTCTAGAAATGATTCTTTCTCAGAGGCAGGAGGAACTTAATGAGCTCTAGTCTAACTTTGTCCATATGTTGTCCAAAACTAGCTACCCAATGTGATCACTTCTATTTCTCAAGTGCACTACCCGTTAAAAATACTGGTTTCAGATGCCCATTCAAACTTTCAGAATTACCACAATAATTGGAAAAGCAAGTACCAGAAGTTCAAAAATAAATATAGAAAATAGAGGTGAAAGCCATTTGTAATTTTTTGGTAATGGTTTTATTTTTACTTCTTCTATTTCTAAAATGGACCAAGATTACTTGATATTGGGGAATGCAAATAAATCCTTTAAGTTCTCAGACAGGTGCATACATCCAGGAAGACCTCATAAATTGTAACTTGTGATAGTAGAAGCAATATTTTTTAAAGTGCTTCATACATATTTAGATTAGCTCAGTTTTATCATTATCTACAATTTGGGTGTGATTTTTGAGCTAAATGGACATAGAAGATCTTTTAATACCTGTCATATGATGCTATTAATATATAGTAAGGGGAACATGGATACTTAGGCATTGAGCAAGTATCTGTCACTATTTGGATATTTGTAAACTTGCAGTAAACTCTATGTTATGAATTTTCATCAGGGATTCTCCAACTGTTCTCAGGCATTTGAAGAAGTAAGATGAAGTCCTCTTTAATTCTGAAGTTAAATGTTTTTCAGCAAAAAATAAGTCCAGTATGTGGAATAGCTGGTGAGGCTACAACAATAGTGTTTGATTTGTAAATAATGGTTATAAAACAGCAATCGTATTTCAGGTGCTGTTACGAATTGAGATGATTTTCATCCATGAATCACCAAGAAAGAAGTTCAAAATATAAATTGTACATACATGGGATATAATTTATAATATATGGGATATAATTTATAATATATGGGATACAATTTATAATATTTATAATATAATTTATATAGCATTTTATACTTTGGCAAATCTCCACTCTATTCATTAATAAGCTGATATTTGCAAGTACTCTGTTTTGTACCAACCCAGTTGATATTATTTTCCCCAATCTTTTATAAGGGAGGCAAGTGATGCCTTAGAAGGTGGAATAGGTGTCTATAGGTGTTATTAGATACATGCAGGTTCAGAATACTAAATCTTTCTCATGAATTGTTCTTTAAGAAATTAAGTATTTGACCTATTATTGTATCTTTTGGTTTTGCTTCTCAATCCATTCTGTTTAACATAACATCATTGCAAAAAGATTTTTTCTTCTTTTTATTGCTTGACTGGCCTAACAACCTCTGGCCCTTTTAATTTCAACCTTTCTATGTAAGAATGTATCATGTGTGGCTTTTTAAGAGGTGGGTGGCTGGATTTTGCAGATTTGAAGAGCAGAGCGATAGCTAGAACTCAAATATTCCGACCTTGGTGAGGGAAAAGAAATGTGACTCGATAGTAAGGATACATTTTCTTTTAAAGGCAGAATGTGGTAACTTCAGCCACCTGTCCAGACCGGCAGAAATTCATGCTATTTGGATAATCCCATGGGGTTCCGTAGGTTTGATCAAGTGGTGCCTCACGCACATTCCGTGCCAACCTTTTCTCTGGCGGCAGCAGCACTGGGCATTTTGCGTTTGCTCTGCTTCCAGTCCCACGGTGGCTCCACTTGCCCATGTGCATTGCCACTGCCTGGCATGCAATCTCTAGCGTCCTTACCAACGGCACCAACAGAAGCAGCTCCAAAAGTTTTCAATTAGAGGCTTCTCCAACTCTGGTTACAAGGGGCTAAAGCTCATCAAATTCACTGGAAGCAAAAGGACCTTGTCTTGGGGGCTACATCTGCATGGCTCATACAGCTTTATTGCGTCCTTCCTGTATTTAACTGTAGCATATAAGGCTTCTTCATGACACTCGCATTTATATCTTTAAAGAGTAATAATGAAATGGAGAAAGCACAACTTTTCTTATAAAATATATTTTGTTTCTTGGTTTTTATCGACATAATTAATTTTGTTTACAGTGGCATGAATGGGATGAAGAGGACCATGTCAGTGGGGGTAGTGCCGTCCCCTACCTGCCCCCACCACACTAACCTGTCATGCCACCACCATCTCCAGTTCGTGCTGTGTCAGAGACAGGGCCTTCTCCTCCTCTGCAGCCTTGTGCCACGCTTGCTAGCCTGGGTCCCAAGGCAGTGAAATTAGGCATTTGTAGACTCTCACGTAGCTCCACGAAAAGTTACTTCTTGTTCTCACCTTTCTGGGCATCAAACCTCAGACCCAGTCTCATCCTACCGGCCATGAGATGAGCTCCAAACTCTTCTGCGGTCAGCACTTCCTCCCTCTCTCTGGTTTCTAAACAGCACTTTCTGTGCATATCAATAAACATGAATGGATATTAGGAAACGCGTGAGTTGTGGCATAATTGAGAGAAAGAAGACAGTAGAGGGGTTTTATCCACTCACCATGTTGGCGCCACAGTTGTGGGAGGAAGAAATGCCCTATTAAACCAGTTCTACTGAAAAAATGGTTCAGAAGATGGACTCGTTATTGTGGGTTCCAGGTGATTTAGGAGGTACTCCCTGGAGGACTGAATGAGGGCGTTCCGAGACAATTAAGGGGAATAGGGGATTTCTAATAACAAATCAAGAATTTCCCTGATTTCCCTTGGACAGAAAAAAAAGTGTTCTATGATGTGTAATAGCTTATTCAAATATACAAACACCAATTTTTGGAAAATCTAGGCTTATTTTTGTTTAGTTTGGGGTTTTTGTCTTTATCATTCTGATTCTGCCCCTTTTTGTTCTTCTGATGAATTTTTTCTTTCCTCTTTCCCTCTCTCCCCATTTTATTATTATTATGTATAATAAAAACACATTTTCTCCATAGAGCAATACTATTGCCTTATGGCTGTCCATCACAAGTAAGCATTGCAAAAGCCAATTTAATATGCACAAACAAAGTCCAGCTTACATGTATTTACATTATAAAAGGAGCTATGTCTTCTTAATTTATTTAAAAATATGAATACAAGCCCATGAAGAAACTTCATATATTACAGTGAAACAAATAAAACAAGAAAAAAAAACTGTACAAGACATGCAAATATCAATACTGTCTTTAAGGCCTTGAAAATTTCTTTCCTATATATCTCATAAGTTTTTATTTATGAAATTTATATATAAGTAAATTTTATGTTAAACTAGAAAAAAGAAGTCTTGATATATGAACTCTGTGCCCACACTAAAACCTCTAGTCTGGGAGATAAACACACTTGAAGCTCTGACTCGGGTGGGGCAAAGGAGATATATGTAACCTAAACATTTGTACCCCATAATATGCTGAAATAAAAATAAAAAACATTAGGAAGTCAAACTCAAAATGAGAAGCTATAGTTGACAACCCCATATTTAGAGAAAACAGTACATCTTTAAAAGAGATTTAAAACATTGTGTTATGAATTTTATACTAAAGTGATGCTGCTTCTAGACAAGGGTGAAATAAATCAGATTATTAATATGATTATGTAAGCTATTTTAGTACCGTGCTGTCAAGATATTTTTGTGATTGATTTTTTCTAAAAGAGCATTTTAAAGTCAGCTAAATGATTTCAAAAAATATGGTTTTCAGTCTTACGGACGAAGCATAGGGAAACCACTGTAAGGACTGCAGCCAGGGAAAGAAGGAAGGACACAGGAACACGCATAGTTAGTTTCAAGGAGAGGGTTGTTTTGACAAAGATACGTGCACAGATGCAGCAGGGCGCTCAACAGTGAGTAGGAGATGTGGAAGTGAAGACCCATGAGGGATGTCACATCTAAGAAACTTGAGCCAATTTGTTGTCTGAAAGGGTATAGATAACAGAAGGAAGATCGAACACTGGTAGGAGAAAAGCTAACTGATGTGCTAACTGCTGGGGTCGGGGGCGGGTATTAGGGAATCCCGAAGACATGTGGAGGATGAGATTGAGAGACAGGAATTTTCTGAGACAGATGGCAAATAGGTAAGAATGAGAGTGGATCCAGATGAGTCTACAGATTGGGAGTGGAAAATTGAGTAACTTCCCTACTCATGGAGTGTAATTGTCCCTTGAAATGAGAGAACTGAACATTTTTCTTAATTTTTTTCTATTTCACTTCCAATATCCAATCCATCAGCAAACCTAAAATAAAGTAATTACTCAGGGAACATGTACTGCAGAGTGTGAAAATCTGACCAAATTTGCTTTGGATGCAAAGATAATCCTATGCTTAGAAATCAGCCAGTCACAGAATTCCTGGTTTTCAGGCTTAAAAAGAACATCACAGGTAATTTAGCAGACCACCCCACCTCCAAACATACACAACACTTGTTTCCCTATGGCAGCGTCTAGCACCTCTCATCCTCAACTTTCAACACATAGTTCTAATTTACTCCTTTGTAGGACAAATGAACAATATCTACTTTCTTATATGCATCCTGATGTTTGAAATTCATTTTTGAAATATTTTAAATGTCTTTGTATTTTTTAACCATAGCTCCAATATGATCTTCGAATGTATCCATCCATGCCGAAAGGTTGTGTTTTATCTGTTTTATGTATAAAATTGTTCTAAGTCATTTCATTCCCAATTCAAGGGAGGAGCACAAACAGCCCAGTAGAGAGCCCAGGAGGCCTAGCAGACGAGATGACATTCTGAACATTTGTAGATCTGGAACCAAAAGTCACTTTTTGTTTAGAAATTTGGGGAAATAGAAAATGACAGTGTGTAAATCAGGAGCTAGATTACCTAATTCTGATTTCAAGCTCTACCACTTACTGACTGTGGATTCTTAGGCTAGTTACTTAAAACCTCTGTGCTTGTTTCCCTCAGCTATAAAATAGGCATAATATTGTGATTTGCCTCATGTTATAATGTTAAAAAATAAATAATTTACCATATTCAAAGTGATAAGAACAGTATCTGGTACATTTTAATTATTGCAGGAGTATTTTCTTGAATCTAGATACTTATGAATTAAAACAAGAAAACAAATCGTGTTTTAGTTTTGTTGATATATTTCAAACTTTTATCTTTATTTTTCATGTGTATAGAATATTTGAAAAGCCTTGAGCCTCATAAAAAAATTTGATTCATTTGTAATTTAGTTTGTATTTTTAAAAAGTTCTAAAATATTGTCTTTATAAACAATTATGGAATGCTTAACACATATAAATTTATTCTAAAGTCTGCATTAACTTTTGTAGTATAAATACTAATAACTTCTACCAGAATACTAGATTTATTTTTTCCTGTCCAATTAAGGAATGTTTTGCAATTATATAGCAGAGCCTTATTATTTCATAAGATTTTTAAGATGATTATGAACGACATTGTAACATGACTTCAGTTTTTCCACATTTTACTTGTGATTTATTTGATAAAAATGTAACACATTCAAGGCCATTTAAAAATTATGGTCAGTATCCAAAGCCATAACAAATAGTAGAGATTGTTAGGTATCATGGACTACTTGAGCTGTAGAAGCCTAAACCAACAGCATCCTCATTTTAGTTGAAGAAGTTTCAGAAAGATTTAATGATTTGCATAAAGTTCTAGAGGCAGCTCTGAAACTCTTTAAGTTTTAGATCAAAATAAGTTGCATTTTTCTAAAATTGCTAACGCCCATTTTTTTATAAAATGAAGATACCTCTGATATGATTCAGTAATAGTCTAATAAGTCAAACAGCAGTTCCTAGAAAGTTCATTTATAAAGTGGCTAGCAGTATAGAAACATCTTTAGATTATGAAATAAAAGCATTGCACAAGCCTGAATAATTAAATTGTGACTTAGAGTTCTGTTGGAAGAAGGTACCCATGATACAAACATTGGGTTGGCTAGGGCTGAACTTCAGAAACTTTTTGGTCTCAAACTCCCTTCCTATCTTAAGAATTATTGACAACTTCAAATTGCTTTGGCTTATTGGTTATATTATTCAATATTTATTATATTAGCCATTTAAACTGAAAACATTCTGAATAGCTATTTATTAAGTCATAAAAATTACACCAATAAACCAATTATGTGTGAAAATAAATAGCATATTTCATTAAAACATCAATTGATATATTAATTAATAAATATTAAAATGTTAATTAGAAGAATGGCATTCTTGTATGTTTTTCCAATTCTAGTGTCTCGCTTATTAGAAGACAGCTGGGTTCTCACATCTACTTTATATGCATTAAATCTGTTATGATGTGTTGTTATGGAGGAAGTGGATGACAAGAATTTGGCCTCACAGAGATAGTAGTTGAAAAAAGGAATAATATCTTAATTGCTTTTTCAGATAATAGTGGTTATTCTTTTATACTACACCAAACCTCAACTGTTGATAAATTCTTAGAGGTTAGTTGTAACAGGGAGTGTGAAACTATATCAGTGAAATTTTTTGTATTCTGTTACATTAATATCTATCAATGTATTTTCCTCTTTAAATGGCTCTTTTATGCATGCACAATTGTTTAAAATTATGCATTGTTTATTTGGCAGTTATTGGATTACTATTATGCAGAACTTCCAAATGTTGACACATTTCTCCATAAAATATCAAAAATCACATTTGTTCATGACAACAACAATCTCATTTAAAAATTGTCTAAGTATTGGGAAGCTGTCAAAGGCAGAGTAGCAACTATTTCTTTCCCTTGAAGCTTGAATTTTATCATTAGCAACAAATATTATCAGTTGTTTTTCTTAGAAACCAACAAATTCATTTTTTTTCGTTTTCAAGAAAATGTGTGCCAAATATCCATATCTGAATAACTATTATTGTAATGTGTCTTTCAAGGAAAAATGATGCTCCATGAAAAAGGTGGTTAGGTCAGCTCTCAGCTGAAACAATTGCAACGGTGCTTTTTCTTAAGAAAACCATCATGCAAGTCAGTCTGCAGCAAAAGTACCTTATTCATACTTAATGTTACATCCTATGGGATATTGAGGCATTTACTCCAGATTCTAGATTTAAAAAAATAGTTTTTAGTGCTTCATCAAGGAGATTTTTAAGTAAAATTTCTTTCTTTTCTGCCTTGCAAATACATGGCAGTCAATTCTGCAATTCTGCCAAGGTTGATGCCACTATCCCGGTTCATTTCTAAAACATCAGCGGTTTTATCCACCATTGTTTTTGCACCACCAGTGCAAATGTCAACCCAGATGTTCTAGTATAAGCCATAAAATTCAAAAATTACTCAAAAATTTGAATATCCCAACACTACTTGCATGTATTGCCAGGCATTCCACATAAAAGATGATCTTTGATGATCAGCCCACGCTGGCTGGAGCTGAACCAATTTAACCAAAATAAAAAGGCCCATTCATGACTGCACATTCGTCTATTTCTTAGACAAACGTAAAGTTCTGTAGACAAGGTATTAACTCTGTCTTTTTGTACTAAGATCCATGGAGAAAGAAAAGAAAATGGGAGATGGTGCTACTTTAGAGAGGATGGTCAAGGAAGGCCTTTTGGAGAATATGATATTTCAACCAACAACTGAGGAATGAGAAAGATCCAGCCCCATAGGGAAGGGCACTGCAGACAAATAAAAGGGCATGTTCCAAGGGCCGAGGATGGGAATGGCCTTGAGTGTTGGAGAAACAGAAATGGGTTAGTCTGATTATAGAGGAAAGAGGAGGGGCCAGCAGCTGGGGCCAGGTGGTCCGAGACAGAACACGAGAGGTGTTATAATCCATTAGAAAGAGTTGTAGTCTCATTCCAAGAACAATGGATAGCCAGGTGAGTACCATGGCTCACCAACATTTGATTTATGTTTTTAAAAGTTTATTTAGGTTGCTTAGATTTAAAGATAGATCTGGAGTAGAACCACTTTATTGTGCATCTGCATAATAATTTATGTCACTGCTCCCCAACAACCAATCCATCAATCTTTATAATCTTAGCTTCAATTTAGGTTGTTTCAGGAACAGCATTTTGTTATCTATTTGTTTGTTTTTGCTAGTCATATGGGCCATCTATAATTGCTATATCACCGGTGGCTAATACAAATGAAATTGCAAAACCCTTTTTTTTCCCTAAAGTTTTGTTTTTAAACCATCAGTACTATCACTATTAATATAAAGACAAAAATAAATTTTCAATTCCCAGAACTGGCATTTCTCTCAGCGTTGTCTGGCATGAGTTATAAAAATGACAAATGTTAGCCTTCAAACTAGAAAACAGAATATCAACTACATTTCCATAAAAATCACGGAAACAACAATGTCAGGCCGAAACAGTCTAATCAAAAAGGAGATAACAAGTATTAATAATGAATATAGTTAGGCATTATTCTTAATAGCCAAAGGATATAATGAATAACAAAAAAGAAAAAATCTAGATAACTGGAGTTGTCAAGCTTGATGTAAAAACAAGGAAGATATGGATGGGTCTCCTTAATACCAATGAAACTGCTTAATGGTGACCACCAATCTAGTAGTGCTACAAAATCATAGTGTGTACATAGTCTGTGTAGAATATTTATTGGAATAGTAATTATGTATCCATTGATTCAGATGAAGGAAAAAAATTCCTGCTAGGAGGTTATCTTGGTCCAGATTATCTATGATGCCTTCATTTCTGCATCTTTCCTGGAAATCGCAGGAAAAAGACGTATTTTTTTTTCTTTTTTTTTCTAAAAACATTTTTAAAAAGCTGTTTTCAAAACAGCTATGCAAATGAATTTATATCTTCATTCCAAATTTATTAACAGTTTCTAGTTGTGCCCTGTAACAAAAACGAGTCTCAGCTGATATAGTCAGGTTGTAGCGTGGATGTGATCCAGGCTCCCAGTTTCAGCAGGTCAGTCTACACCCCTGTTTGACAACACAGAAAACAAGCCAACAACGAAAACAACCTGTGATGAAAATAACTAAACTAACGCCAGTCAGCCTGCCATTGTAAGTTTGGTGCATCCACGCACACAGGCACGCAAGGAAGCACAATTAGATACACACATATCTAAACCCACATGGTCTTAATATCCAGAAATGATTTCCTCCAGAAAGAATGCTACCTCTTCACACTGGAGTGAGCAGTGTCTCACAAAATATATCTGAAGCCAAAAGATTTTTGATTCATCGCAAATACCACACTAATAATGAATTATTACATTTCACAATCATCTTTTACATTGTCTACCAAGTATCTCCAATATTGGGAATCCACTGATGCCTTCACCCACCCATAAGTCAACAAAAGCCTGACTTAGAGTGGCTGAGGCTATAAGGAAGTGTATAGTTTCTAATAGCAAAGAGTCCAATTTCAGCCATGTGGGTTTGGTTACATGGATCACTTTTGTAATGCTTGAGTCATGGCTCTAGGTGAGCCCATCACCGAAATAGTGTTCATTGTACCCATTGGGGTGTTTTTGCCCATCCTCTCCTTACCCTCCCCATCCCCCTGCTTGATTTCTACCGAGTTTTACTTCCCTCCTGTGCACATGTGTGATCATTGGTTAGTTCCAGTTTAATAGTGAGTACATATGGTGTATGTTTCTCCTTTCTTGGGATACTTCACTTAGGAGAATGCTCTCCATTTCCATCCAGATTCTTGCAAAAGGCACTAATTCATCCTTTTATGGCTGAGTAGTACTCCATGGCATACATATACCACATTTTATTAGTCCACTTATCAAGTAATGGGCACTGGGGTTGATTCCACATCTTTGCAATTGTGAATTGTGCTATAATAAACAGTTGAATGCAGTTGTCTTTTTGATAAAATGACTTCTTTTCCTTTGGGTAAGGACCCAGTAGTGGGATTGCTGGATCTAATGGTCTACTTGGAGTTCTTTGAAAAATCTCCACACTGTTTTCCATAGAGGTTGTACTAATTTGTAGTCTCGCCAACCCAGTATATAAGCATTCTTTTATCTCTGCATCCATAACGGTATCTATTGTTCTTGGACTTCTTAATAAAAGCCATTTTAATAGGAGTAAGGTGATCTCATTGTGGTTTTAATTTGTATTTCCCTGATGATTAGTTATATTGAACATTTGTTCATATGACTATTGGCCAGTTGTCTGTCTTCTTTTGAAAAACTTCTGCTCGTGTCTTTTTCCCACTTTTTAATGGGATTGTTTGGCTTTTTCTTGCTTTTTGTTTGAGTTCTGTACAGATTCTGGTTACTAGCCCTTTATTGGATATATATCTTACAAATATTTTCTCCCATTCCATAGGTTATTTATTTGCTCTGTTGATTATTTCCTTGGCTGGGCAGTAGCTTTTTGTTCTAATTAAATTCTATTTATTTATTTTTGTTGTTGCTGTGATCGCCATTGGTGTCTTAGTTATAAATTCTTTGCCTAGGCCGATATCCAGAAGAGTTTTTCCTACATTTTCCTCTAAAATTCTTATGGTTTCATGCCTCACATTTGAGTCCTTTATCCATCTTGAATTAATTTTTCTGCATGGTGAGAGATAGGGTTCCTGTTTTATTCTTCTGCATGTGGCTATCCAATTTTCCCAACATCATTTATTGAATAAGGCTTTTTTCCCCCAGTGTACATTGTTGTCTGCTTTGTCAAAGATCTGTTGGCTGCAGGTAGGTGGTTTTATTCTCGGTTCTCTATTTTTGTTCCATTGGTCTATGTCTCTATTTTTGTACTAATACCATGTTGTTTTGGTTACTATAACCTTAATATAGTCTGAAGTCTGATAATGTGATGCCTTGAGAGTTATTATTTTTGCTTAAGATCGTTTTGGATATTGGGGCTCTTTTCTGGTTTCAAATGAAGTACAGAATTATTTTTTTCTAGATCTGTGAAGTATTTTGGTATTTTGATGGGTACTGCATTGAATCTGTAAATCATATTGGGTAGTATGGACATTTTAACAGTGTTGATTATACCAATCCATGAGTGTGATATGTTTTTCCACTTGTTTGTGTCCTCTGGGATTTCTTTCCTCAGTGTTTCATAGTTCTCCTTGTGCAGATCTTTCACCACTGTGGTTAAGTATATTCGTACGGATTTTATCTTCTTTGTAGCTATTGTAGCTATTACTTCTTTGTAGTCTTTGATTTGACTCTCAGCTTGACTGTTATTGGTATATAGAAATGTTACTGATTTATGTACATTGATTTTGTATTCTGAGACTTTGCTGAATTTATTTATCAATTCCAGGAGTCTCTCGGTGGACTCTTTGGGGTTTTCTAAGTACAGGATTCTCTCGACATCAAAAATTGACTATTATATGATTCTAAAGAGTCTGATACAATCATAACTACAATGCAAGCCAGAAAAACTGGATATACCTTGTCTCTATTTATTATGATGGAAACTTTACCAGAAGCCTCTAAAAGGCTCATCTTTGTATTTCATTGCTGCATACCTATCTCAAAATCAATTACAAAAAATGGGAATGAGACTCCCCCCATTTTTGTCTTATAGCAATTAGGAAACTTTGAGGCTTATGATAAAACAAGCTTCCTCTGAAACACATAAGTGATCAAGGAAAACAAATACCTGAGCTCAGAAGAGGGAAAGGGGAGAGTGGGTGTTGAGTTGACAAGATAGAATACTGAGGAATACTTTGAAAGCTAGCATGGTATGAAATGTTAAAGATGAAGATTTAATGAAAACAAGATAGTTCAGTCAGCCAGAAGAAAGGAGTCCTAGATTTTACATCTTTGTGCTCCTAATATTCTATTTGAAAATTGTTTTCCAACAACAGAATATTTTGAACCAGACAAAAGAACCATATTTGGAATACATGGAAGTTGACCCACGCCTTGAATTACCTAGGGGTACATTTTGTAGAAAACATCTTTTGTCTAATTATGGATTTATAGATAATGAGTAAAATTTTGATTTGATAGTAAGATCAAATTGCAGGAATTGCATTAGGTTTTTTAAAATAGTGTCTTTTGTATTGAGAAAAACCTTGTAGTAAAACTATGTTCTAAAACATATAAATTAACATTTTGGTCCTAATATTATTATGTACTGTTCATTTCACCGTTTAATTTTCCCCAGTGTGTTTTTAAGGCAGATTCCTGGATAATTTAATGGCATATTACTCAAAATCATTGCAAGTTAATAAATGCAGAATAAGACTAATTGTCTTTTTTCTCAATTTTTAAGATCCCGACTTTAAGGACCTTGGAGTTTTGAAACCATTACCAGGTTGGTACAATAGATATTTAATAATGTTCAGAGGACTTTGTATTCTGCTATGAAATATACTTTTGGTTTATTATTCAAGTTCCATTTTTGTGTGTGTGTTTGGCATTTTGTTATTTAGTGTGTGAGTTTGAGATGGGCGGTCCTGAAGGAATTGTGGAGTCCATACAAATTATGAAGGAAGGCAAAGCTTCTGCTAGTGAGGCCGTTGATTGCAAGTGGTATATCCGGGCACCTCCACGATCCAAGGTTAGTCTTAATATGAAACCCAGACTTGACAGTGTACTTAACAAGTATCTCTAACATGCATTGCTTTGAAGCAACTGGATATGCTTAATATATTTCAGAGTGCAATTGTAAGCTATGATTTTATTATGGCTTTGAAAAGCAACTTATTTTCTCCTACCCAATCTAATGTACAGTGTCATAAATAACAATATGCAGAGTGTGTTGAAGAGATTTGATAATCTGGACAATAGACTTTCAGGTAAGTCTACCTCTCTGAAAAATGGACTGAAATGCTATGCCAGAGCCATTGTTCTAAGCATAATCACACTTATGCTCTTATTGTTAGTGTCTGTCATTTGTTTGTTTTCTAATGTAAAATTGTATCTATGGAAGAAATTAGTGAGAGCTTACAAAATCATGTGTGTTTGGCATATAACATACAGGTGTCACAAGCCTGGGGGCCAATGATTCCAGCACCTAGGAGAGACTGTGCCCATTCCAAGGGGGCAGCCTCCACTCACCTGCCCATTGAGCTCCTCGTCTTTGTTGTTATGAGAAAATGCTGGTCCTGCATTACCACGTCCTCCATTTTTTCATAACACACCAAAAATACAGATTTTATGTTGATCACCCTGGTTTTTAAGTGTTGCAGTACATT
The DNA here is from genome assembly GCA_008750895.1 of Mirza zaza. Classification (NCBI taxonomy): domain Eukaryota; kingdom Metazoa; phylum Chordata; class Mammalia; order Primates; family Cheirogaleidae; genus Mirza; species Mirza zaza. The sequence continues at coordinate 60,198 of VSMD01058196.1, read as the reverse complement.
GTGAAAATTATAAGTATTGAATGTATTTAACTAAATTTGTCATGGGCCAGATTCAGACTCAGGCCACCATTTTGGAACCACTTCCATAGAATAAGATGAAGTAGATATTCATCCTATTTATGGAAATACCGTCCAAAATATTGAGCATCATCATTTTGTGCCAGTAGCCATCATGGGTATACAGTGTTGAATATTGGCTTATTCTCCTTTTATTCTTATTCTTCAGTTCTAAAGCTGCATGAAAATGTTATTAATTTATTAGATTTGTAGTTGACTACTGAGGTTGAAACAATTTGTTATTTAATTAGTTGATTCAGTGACCTTATACAATCTCAAGGACTATGCCGGAGAAATGGAAAAGCACACCAGCCCCCGTCCTCTAGTTTTTAGTTTTGTTTCTAGAAAATTATGTAACAAATTAATCTAAGCAATAATGTAATATCATTGAGGTATTTACCAGGTGTAACAGAGTGAGAGAAAAGACCACATATACCTGGTAGGGTAAGTCAAAGGTGGAACCAAATAGCAGTCTGGGTGTAGGCTGAGAGTTAATGAGAAATAGGATTGGCAGGTAGGCGAGGTGAGAAGGCTCTCCAGGCAGAGAGAATAGCACCTGTGAAGTCATGGACTCATAAGAGAGTGTGCTTTCTCAGGAATTAAAGTAATTGCATGTGAAAAAGCTTAGAGATGGGTGAGTGTTGGGTTATGAGGCTGAAGGGCTCTGTGGGGCTCCCTGAAGAACTAGGACGTCTCCCTGAGTGCTTTAGTGATACTCAGAAGAAAGAAGCAGAAAAGCGACATGACCGGACTGTGTTTTGGGAAAATAGCTTTTTCCTTTGGGGAAAAGACAGAGGAGTCAACACAGCAAGTAGAAGACCTAGTAGGAAGCTACGGCAGGAATCCCAGTGTCTGAGACTGGGTCATGGTGGTCGACCATGAAGAAAACATTAAAGAGAGAGACAGGGTAGAATTTGGTGACCGGATATTCATGCTAAGAAACAAAGAAGCGTCATCTTTGAGGACGTTGGAATTTCAGGAAATATTTTTTGTCTTTTTTCACTTGATGCTTCCTTGGATATATCTCTAGCGTTTGCATATAAAATAGAGTTGTGGCATGTCTTTTCCCCGATTTCCAGTTACAGAGATTCAGAGATTTTGGTCCAGGTTCCAGCTTTTGACACTTGCAGTTCCCTGTGCATCTGAGAAAAATCTTTGAAAACGTTAATTGCATTATGAAGAAATACATAGTTATTCTTCTTTTTTTGTTGTCAGTCCAAAGCTATTGATAACATAAAAGCATAAATACCCACTACATGGATTATAAAAGAGTTAGACTGCAGTTTATTATGCTCTCTTTCATAAAATGTGTATTCACATGCAAGTGCTGTTTATTTTTCTTAAACTCTATGAATGAAAGATTTTATAAGACTTTCCTTCAACGTGAAAGATATGTGCCACATCTTGGTGTCATAACCAGCACCTTTGTCACCACAGTGCTAAAGAGAAAGATTTCGTGAGAGTGTAAGAACATACCTTTTCCTTCCAGCTGGTAAATAAATAGGCTGTCTTTTGTGCAATCTTAGACAACAATAACAGGTGTACCTGTCTGTTACGAAATTTGGCATTCCATGACCCAAAGGGGAAGCAGCCTGCAGAGCTGGACAAAGATGGCTCTTTTGTGACAGGCTTTCTCTGTTAAATTAAAGGTTAGAGGAGAGGAAGTGGCTTTGAATACTGCGGGGAAAAGCAAGAACTGGAGATTACCGCCTGTGTGGGCTTTCTATTTTTATGGAGCTCTTAGCAGCTCATGAGCACAGACTATCAAAGCGTGCGTTAAACTTGAAATGGCTCGTGGTGACTATTTGAATGATGCTGGTGACTGAACCATATTGCCCAATCAAAGTGCTAAATAGCTTAGTTGGGTTCTATCAAAATTTATATAAATTACATATTGCTTTTCAGAACTTTGACAAATAGAAAATATAATATCTGGTATCTCCTTTATTTGAGAATAGTAATATAGATGGTCCCCTTTAACTAGAATGTGATTAACCCAGATTTCTTAGAATTTGGAAAACCAAAGCCAGATAGAACATTGAAAGTCTGTTACTGTCTAGATCATTTATAAGATGAATAAACTGAGTCAGGACCGTGAAGTTCAATATGGGCTAACAACGGGGTGTAGAAATTTGCCTCTGTGAGCAAGTATTTTGGATATACCCAAATACTAAAGCAAGGGTGGCATAGGGTCTTATGGCGTCCGGTTCTGACTCTGGTCCAGGAAACCACCAGCAGAAGAGAATGAAGAGAGATAAATCTAATATTCGAACCTTAACTCCATCAGGGCCGGGCCTTATTTGTATACCAGATACCCAGTGTCAACCAGAACGCCTGTTATTCAATTAAAATTCATGGAATAAATGAACTTATGTAGTTCTAGAAGAAAAGTCATATAGTAATCTTCAAATATTTGAAGTACAGTCCTATGACAGAGGAATAAGATTTAATGTGCATAGTTTTAAATACTGAAATTTATTTGAATATTTGAAACTAGAGAAATGTAGCTTTCGATTTAATATAGAAAAGGTTGTTTTGTTTTAATAATGGAGATCAAATGGGATTTCACAGGAGGAATCCAAGCAGAGTTTGGCAGAGTCTTTGTATAATAATTAAAAGCCGAGTAATGTTTTGGCACAGGTAACATGAAAGTCCTTTCAAAACCAAAATTCCATGACTTTGTGATAAGTGATTTGCCCAGATATTTGGCTGGTTAGTAATGGAGTTGGAGCAAGATGAATACCTCTTAACTCCTGGTACGGTTTGATATCACAAAACCACACTATATGATATAATAATCAAGTTTTATTTTTCATTTCATTTTTAATACTTTCTAAATGTAATTTTAATTGAAAAATAATAATTGTTGTGGAAGTAGAATGTGATGTTTTGATATATGTTTCCATTGTGGAATGATTAAATCGATCTATTAACAAATATATCGTTTCATGTATCATTTGCTAAAAAAGGATCAGGGGTAGAGTCAAAAGACTTATAAAAATATACAAATGCAGAGTATTAATTTAATGGTAAATGTTTTGGGATAATAAAACTCTAGATTTTACTATTTACTCATCATTTAATGTTTCAAAATAATTTTTAATTTTTCTACTTAATTCAAAAATAGTTTGTGCCAAATTATAATCAAGTGTGCATAGAGACTTGACAAACATAGTAAGTCAATAGACTTTTATAGTCATGTTGTGGTACAGGCGTTAAAGTTGCTTATACGATCAACGTAAGTATTACAGGCAGAATCCTAAGAGGGTAGCCAGGACTTCCAGCCCCAATCCCTGGGGCTGTGAATAGGATAAAATATCACACACTTGATTATGTTGTTACCCAGCAAAAGGGGATTTTGCTGATGTGATTAAGATTACCAATCAGTTGACTTTGGGTTAATCAAAATTAGATTAGCCGCCTAAACCTAGTCTAATCACATGAACCTTTAAAAGCAGACAGATGTCTCTCTGGTTGTGAGTGAAGGGAGAAGCCAGAGAATGAGAGAGCCTGGGAATGAGGACGACCCCCTGGTCAGCAGCCATCAGGAAAACGGGAGTCTTGGTTGTAGAACTGCAAGGATTTTCACACTCACTTGCCCTTAGCAAAGAACATAGTCAAGCCTGGAGTACTTCTGCAGAACAGAAAGAGTGTAATTGGATGTTTGTGTAAAGCTGCTAAATTAGTGATACTTTCTATGGAGCAATAGAATATTAATGCAATATATTAATGCAATATATATTGCATTATATATTAATGCAATTTAATGCAATATATAATAAACTAAATATAAGTAACTACAATAAGTATTAAGGATTCTAAAGATTGGCTGTACCCTCATTATCTCCAAAAGTGAGAATAAAATTAGGTAAACAAAGTGAAAACTTATATTGGCTAGATAACTACCAATGAAAATGGTATAGTTCAATATTTTTTAAGAAAGGAAATCTCATTTTTATACTGTCAGACTTTAGAGAGCTACTTAGATGGACTTTAAATACTTTGATATTTATGCATACAAGAAAATCATTTTAATATTGTTATGTAAGGATTTGTTACAGGTGTGTGTGTGTGTGTGTGTGTGTGTGTGTGTGTATTTTAACACATTATATAGAACAGTATGATGTTCTGGTTTGCTTCTCCAAATAGAGGGTACATTTCTACCCTCCAAATTTCAGGAATATCCTATCTATGATTATAAACCTGATTTTTCTGGTCGCAAATCCAACAGCAACCACAGAAGTCCAGGGCTGAATGCTTTTTAGAATATGGTTTTATTTATAAAAGTGTCGAGTAGTATTAAAGACATATGTAACATTTGTTGGAGTGTGGCATATTTAATTTTTATTTATTATGGAGAAAACTGTTCTGGCAAGTCTTAAACAATTGCCCAAATAATTTCTGTTTTCCATATATAAGATGATATGAGGGATAGACCAGGTTGGGCAGTTGGTAAATATATGACTTAGTAAATTGTTGTCTATATTTATTTTCATTGCATATAAAAAGGGATTCTGATTTACATATTAGTGTGATTTGGCAAACAGATGTTACAAGAAATTGTTTGTATGTTCTGAAGTGTCCTATGTCCCGTTCAATAAATTATCCTGTAGACGTAAACTCTGTGATTGATTAAAACGAAGAATGCATCAAAATGATTCACTAAGAGGTGATAATCTGACCATTTTTCTAGAGTTATTATATATTACTCTGTTTATCATTTTCTCTTTTTTTCAAAAGAAGAACTAACATGCTTTCTGCAGTTTGGTACCTTAAATAATTCTTTCCCATGGTATTGTTATAACACAAGCTTTACACTGATGAGATAGTCATTCAAATCATCCCATGGAGAGAAGGCTTTTATATGACATGAACCAGAGTTAGTGTGGGAAAGCGTGGTCATTTTTCCTGGCAAATGGAATCTGGCTTCTGCATTTGATAGCTGGGGACTCAGTAAAGCAAATGTCATAGCTGTATATTTTCTTTTTCTGTATGATAAAAAATTGAAGTTAAAAAATCATTGAATGCTTCAGCAGTGATTACATAAGACCTAGTGACTGTGTACTCATTCACTTCCTCTCTAAATAGTACACTATTTAAAATAAGAATACCCTTTAAATATAGAAGGTACTTAAAAGACAGTCGTTGCACTTCATGTACAAATGCAAGTTGATCACCTGGTATGGAAACTATAGACACTCCAAAACTGTCAAATGAGAAAACATGGGCCCAGTATGCAAACTGATTTCCTATATATAGCAATACTCTTCTATAAAATAATCCTATTTTCAAAGAATTTAAAGACAGACATTTATTTCAGAGGGACACATCTATTTTCTATGAGTGTCATTTATGTCTTGATAGTCAACATGTTTCCTGGCCCCTTGAGCAAAATGGAAATGGTTTTGCTTTGCTTGCTTATTTGTTTACTTATTTTGTTGTAGTTTGTTTTATTTATGTTTATAATTTTCTTTCTGAAATATAAGTCTGTGAACATTTTAAAAAATTTTATCCAAGGCTGATTATTGTGATAATGAATAGCAGATCTGACTTCAATACCAATGCATTATTTAAGTGACAATACAATCCCATTGACAAAGTTACTTTATTTTCTAACCTCAGTTTTCTTCATCCTAAAATGGTTATAACAAGAGTCAGTTGTTGCTGAGAGATTTGAAATAATGCATTAGCAATGTCTTAACCTATTGTCAATAAACCATGCATATTTTATTTTCCTAACCAATAACAAATTTGCATTTTAAGTTGTATTTGTACCTGCTATATAAGAAACTTAAAATAATTGCTCAAACACATGAGGCCACTGAAACACTTCAATCCGAAAACATCAAGTGGTCAAATATCTTTCTTAAATTAGTAACATAAGTATTTTCATTAAATATTTCTTTTCTTCTTTGGCAATAGTACTTTTAAAAAAATTTGTTAGAATATTGAGGGAGAGGAGTTATTTTGTATTATACTTCAAAGAAGTAGAATGCACTTTTGCATTTACCATAATCGGTGTTTTCTCCTGTTCATAAAAATGTATATTTCAAATTGTAATTTCATATGATTGAGACCTGATGAACTTGTTAAATTTACTGCATAGTATTTTAGAATATAAATATACTTAGCTTTTTATTGATTTAACAAATTTATAATATCTAGATTTCTGTTTTTATAGTATTTTCAGTTTGTATACTTTATTAGTAGAGGGCAATGTGGAAAGAGACTTAAAAACAGAATTGGGGATTTTAATCCTATTTAAGATCCCATTTTAATTTGCTTCTTTTCCTTAAGCAAGTTATTTTGTCTCCTTTGCTGCAGTTTTCTAATAAAGGTCATCTGAAAAAACCTTCATTTTTGAAAATCCATGTAAACATTTGAAAACGAAACTTGTTAGCATAAGCTTGGAAATTTAACATTATCAGATACCCTTCAGATGTCTTCTTAAACTGGACAATTTCTTAAGTTCTCTGGTTAATTTCAGGAGTGTAATATTGTGTTGAGAGGAGAGATCGCAGACAATGTAATATTTTAGTTTTTGAGAGAATAAAATAAAGCAATAACCTGAGCATGAAGAAAATGCAGACTTTCTTGGGTGTATGTTTCCTAAGGCTATAACAATGGTAGTTAATTTAAAATCGACATCAAAATATTTAGAAATTATAGGATGGCTTCTAATTGAAGTGTTACAGGTTATCTGTATATGAAAATCTTCTTACCATGGAAAGCATAATGAAACTCCAGTGTTTTCCATTGTTGCTCAATTTCATTCATTTCCCCATATTTCTCTGTTTTCTTTCTTCCTGCTCAGAGTCAAAATTTCCTCACTTGGGACTTCACATTTTATTTTCAACTCCTTACAAGTCAGCAACATGATATCTTACCCTTTGATGTCATAGTTTAGATCTATATTATACCTTGTTTTGAGAATTATTGTGTATAATTTCCTACAGTAAGCAATAAAATATATATTATTCTATACAATTATCATTGTTTACAGCACTTAAAGTAAGGTCTGTCGTATAGTTGCCCAATAAATATTTGATGAATGCAGAGCAAAGTAAGTCAATGAAGAAATTAAAATTTCCAAATAATTAAGCATTCACAGGTTTATTCAGTGACAAATTTTTCTGGAGGGCTTAATATATGCAAAACATGTTTTAACACTTAGAATACATAAATTTATACCACCACCACAGCTTTTGAAGAACACATAGTTTCTTAGAAGAGACATATAACCACAGCTTAAAATATGTCCAAAATTATATTTTAGGATAGAGGGAATAGAGACTACTATTGCCATGGTTGGAGAGTGGGAGCAGGGAAGACCCTTCACTGGAAATGCAATAATTGAACTAAACTTGATAAACCAGGAAGAAATTGCTAGGCAGAGGTGGGGAATGGATACTTCATGTAAGACTAATGTCATGTGTATAAAGGATGGCATTTTTGAAAAGAAGTGTGTGACGTTGAGAGATAAGGGGTAAATTTGCCAGTTTGTTACTTTTAATTTTTTTAATTATATACCAGTTAAAATTTTGGCAAAAAGAGAGCTATTGTTAGATTTGTTTTTAGAAATATAACTTTGGCTGGGGTGAGCTTTGTGGATAGAAGGAGAACCGGTCACTTGCAAACATCCAGGCTAGTCAGCAGACTTGAAATATCACAAAAGTGTCAGTGGAGATGGAAAACAAATATTTTGAAGGTGAAATTGACAGGGACTAGTGCCCTATTGAACAAGAACACTGAGAGCAAAAAATACAAATAATGAAATTTTAAAATTTAGAGTAGACATACTGGATCTGGGAAAAAACAGGCTTTTGAGTTTCACATTTTACAAAATAAGAGAAAATGCTTAAGTAGTGATAAAAAAGATGACTTTTTAAATTGAATGTATATATTTATATCCCTGTCACGTTAAGAGAATTGAACTTAAGAGGAAATAGCCTATATGCATTCATGTTAGAATAAAATGTAAAAACACTTAGAAGATACATGTGTGAAGTATTCCTTCTTTATTCCAAAACCATTCCAGGTATACCTCTCATAGGGCATAGATTTCTTGGTTTATATAATTCCAACAGTTTGACATTGTATCTTGGGGTCATGATTTAACGGAAGCACCTTTTTCAGCACTGGCCCTCATTCTTTTGTTCTCAGTCATATCCGCAATGCCTTAAATAGTGTCTGCAGCAAAATAACAGGCCAAGCTGTGGATATTGCTGAACTGATGGATGAATGAACAAACAACTTCTTTATAGACTTACCTTTGGTTGAATTAACTACTTGTGATTTTTAATGCAGATCAGTTCAGAGTCAAATGTCTGTTGATCAGAAAAAGAAAAAGGAAAAAATTCCATCCGTCTGAAGCCATGTCCACATTATGGAAGGATTATGGCTAGGTATTTAGAAGGTCCTCATATCTAATTTCCAGTTTAGACCACCTGAGACTGAATTTTCTTATCTGAACATAAAAATAAAATGAACCACTGGATAGAGTTGTTAGAAGTATTAAAAATAGCATATAAAGCAGGTTGCATAGTACATTTGACTCATTAAATATTAATTTATTTTTTTAGTTGGATTTAGCTAAAAGGCTTGATTTTTAGATGGCAAGAATGGCCAAAACTAGGTTGGCCTTTAAAAATATATATATACTGCCTCAAAAATGAAACAGCATATTTTTATTATATAATTTAAACAAACTGAAATCAGAGACTATCTTTCAATATCATATTTGTTTTGTTTTCCTTTGGTTTTAATGCAAACTATTTATTTCCAAACATTCCAGAGAGTTAAAAAAAAAAAAAGCCAGGGCACTTTAACAGGAATGTATCAGGATATTTAAAATATGTTTTGCTAATCAAAATAAAACAGTGTATAAGTGTGCCAGACAAATACCTGATTCCAAGTAAGTCATGAGAAGACATAAGGGTCATTTGGGTAAAAACACCCAGCTTTACTGGTAATAATAACATTTATTTAGAGACATTTGAAAATGCATTAAACAATTTGTTCTTAATCCTACATCTTTCTGCTATTCACAGGGGGAAAAAATAGTAAGATTGATTGCAATCAAGATTGTTTTGTGAGATCGAAAATGAGAAAAAGAAGTTCTGGTGCTGATTCACATTCGTATTTTGATGTGGGGAAATTATCTTTGTTTTACAGATTTACTTACGATTCCTGGACTATGAAATGCAGAATTCGAACGAATGCAAGAGGAACTTCGTGGCTGTGTACGATGGGAGCAGTTCGGTGGAGGACTTGAAAGCCAAGTTCTGCAGCACAGTGGCCAACGACGTGATGCTACGCACAGGTCTCGGGGTGGTCCGCATGTGGGCAGATGAGGGCAGTCGCAACAGCCGCTTTCAGATGCTCTTCACATCCTTTCAAGAACGTAAGATTCTCTGTGCTTGACTGTTTGTCCTTCAGATTTGCCATATGCTGCCGGTCTCCTAAGCTGTTAATGGTGTTTTCTCCACTTGGTTTGAGCGCAGCAGGGTATTATTCCTCAATAAGTTGACAAAATCGCTGAGATTCCCTTTCCTTCACTCTGATGCACTGACGGGAGAGAGTTATACGTATCACATTTTGATTGCTTATTTCCACATATGCATCGCGTTACCCTTGCTTAAGACAGCTGACAGCGTTCAGCTGGGAAATGATGAATTCTGTTTGTCTTTGGTGTAGCTCTTACGAAGCATGCGGAACTGATGCAGCAGATTCTGATGAAGTTTGGTTTTAAATCTTAAAAACACAAAAAAGCTACATATAAATATTTGGTAGGTTCTCTTCAGTAGGCCTCCCTTACAGTCCCATTTATTTCAAATAGTTTTGCGATGGCAGAGTTTCCATTTAAAGTGGGCGGGGAGAGAGAATTGCTTGAGCAGATAGTATACAGAAAAAGTTCCAGAAAATATTTAAAATGGCACAATGGGCAAGACCCAGAGTGAAGTGCAAAGCACGGAAACTTTAGAAAATTATGTTCTAACAAATAATAAGTCATATTAATAGATACGTATTTGCAATATTTTTAGCAACTGTACCTCCTGTGTCACAGATGTATGCAAAGGAAAAAGATTCCTGAGTGATATAGTTTTAGGAAATAAGCATCTAGTATTTTGCAACTATACATTTTTGTATAATTGGAAAATATGATAAAATATTTTTGAAATTCCAAGGATTCCTTTTGTTGTCAGCACCAAAGCAACCAGTATGTTTCTTTTTTAATTCATAAATGTTAAATGTATTAGACAATTATTTTATTTATTTATTTATTTAGACAGAATCTCACTTTGTTCCCCAGGCTATAGTGAGTGCGGTGGTGTCAGCCTAGCTCACAGCAACCTCAATCTCCTGGCCTCAAGCAATCCTCCTGCCTCAGCCTCCTGAGTAGCTGGGACTACAGGCATGTGTCACCATGCCCGGCTAATTTTTTCTTTAGATATTTTTAGTTGGTCAATTAATTTCTTTCTATTTTTAGTAGAGACGGGGTCTCGCTCAGGCTGGTTTCAAACTCTTGACCTTGAGCAATCCACCCTCCTCGGCCTCCCAGAGTGCTAGGATTACAGGCGTGAACCACCGCGCCCGGCCTAGACAATTATTTTATACAGTGAGTAGATAGGTTTGACTTTCAGTTTCCCTCAGACTGAACAGGTGGGGGATTCTAGGGCCCCAGAAGCACTGAATATCACTCCATCTTTCTAAGTCTTGCTACCATCATCGAGGGTGCTATAAATGTCTTTCCCAGCTTTATGTCAGATTTAAACAGTACATTGCTATCTATGTCTTTATTTCAGTAGTTGATTAAAATGTTAGAAATAATGTGTCTCTATTTTAGAACAGTATTGGGGGAGAGGGGAATGTCATTTTCTCGACTATAATATAAAGAAATTCAGGCTATAAGATAACATTTTTTGTTGTTTCACAGCTGATTGTTTGCCAAATTCAATGAATTTTGCCTTTGGTGAAGGGATCTCAGGGTTCTGTATATATTCACTATCCTTATAAGTTTTGGATAATAACCTATTCAGAACTCTTTGCTAATTTATATGACAAAAATATGGAAGGGCAAGCTAATATGTTAGAGGATATAATCAAAATTTTTTAAATATCTGTAATTTTTTATCAAAACCACATCATAAAATGTAATAGGGACATATAAAAACATATCAGTACATTTTAAAAAATCAATTTAATGATAGTGTAAAGGAACCCTGACTCCTAAACTTTCTATGATTTTATTTCATTGAAAATTAATGGGAGCTGATACTCTCATTATAATTGACAAAAATCATGTTGAACCATTTTAGCCTATATTAAAGAAAGTGCAGGAACAATGCAAACATAACAGTCTCATGGGAAACTGCACTCATGTCAAAAATGCAAAAGGGTATAATTGGTTCTTTTTGGGGTGTAATTAATGAAGGCAGTGATCACCTAGAAGAGGCTGACAAAGATGAAGGAGCATCTAGAATTGAGATATAATGCCCAAGAAGAAGAAATATTTACCTTAGGCTTTGTTGTTGTTGTTCAAAATGTGATAACTACTTTAGACTTATGCTGGGTAATATGGAATTCATGTCTCAAAGGTAAGATCAATGTTTGAAAATTATAGGGAAACTTTTGAGTGCAATTTAAGGGAAAATGTCTAGCTCATGAGCTGTGATATTAAAAAATTTAATGGATTTCTATGAAAGATATAATCTATGGATAGAAGGGTGGTCCAATCTGAAAATGGATTATCATCTAACATAACTGGTGTAAGAAAAACATCTGTGTCGGATAGGGGAAAATAGCACCTAATGCCCCTTTCGACTCTAAAATTGATTTTCTATGAATCTTTAAACATCTACATATATAAGAAATGGTGAATTATAGCATACTGTGCATGTATCATTAGAACTATGTCTATTTGAAATAAAAATAGAGTGCTAATTCGTATGGTTAAATGCTTCTCAGGAAGTCATTCAAGTGGGTGGACTTTTAAATGAGTAATCCAGAAGACAGAGTATTCTTCCAACATACAAAGAAAGGGCACCCAACTCTTTATGTTCCTGTACAGTGGATGAATAATCACTCTCTTCAAATGTTGAGTTTTACAATGTCATTCTCTCTGATAATCTCGTGAACTACAGCAAACTCACACTGAAACAAGTTTATGCTGTGTGTCATGTTGCCAGCTATGTTGGTCTTTGCAATGTTTGTGTCCCTCCAAAATTCATATGTTGAAAATCTAATCGCCAATGTAAGGGTAGTAGGACATGGGCATTTGGGAGGTGCTTAGATCATGAAGGCAGAGCTCTCATCAATCGGATTAGTACTCTGATGAAGACCCAGAGAGTAGCTGTGTCCTTCCCATCATGTAAGCCAACAGCTAGCAAATTCCATCCATGAACTAGGTCCTAACCAGACAGTGTATCTGCCAGCAGGTATATATATATATATATATATATATATATATATATATATATATATATACACCAGTAGAATTCTGCATAGTGTTAGCCAATGCAGAAAAATAAAACATTTTAACAAAATTATGTAGGCAATATTTTAGCCTGTTTGGGCTGCTATAATAAAATACCATCAATTGGGTAGCTTATAAACAACAGAAATTAATTTTTCACAGTTCTGGAGGCTGGGAGGTCCAAGATCAAGGTTCTGGCAGATACACTGTCTGGGCACTTGGATTGGTTCCACAAGTGCCCATCAATTTATGAGTGGTTTAATAAAATGTGCCATATGTATACCATGGAGTACTCCTCAGCGATAAAAAAGATGAATTAATACATTTTGTAACAATCCGAATGGAATTGGAAGGCATTCTCCTAAGTGAAATGTCTCAAGAATGATAATAGAAACACCACATGTACTCACTATTAAATTGAAACTAACAAAAATTTATTTTAAAAAAATCTTAAAAAAAGAGTAATTCTAGGTAAGGGCTCAAAAGGAGAGGAGACTCTTCTTAGAGAAAACCTAAGTAAGCCTGCACAGAATGTTTGTAGAAATGTGTCTGGTAGGGCCACTTTGATGAGCTCTCAGGCGGAAATGAGAAATATGTTATTAGACAATAGAGGAAAGCTCATCCTTGTTATGAAGTAGCAACAAATGTGGCTGAACTGTGTTCATGTTCTAGTGTTTTGTGGAAGGTAGCATTTGTGAGTGATGAAACTGGATATCTTGCTGAGAAAATATCTAAGCAAAGTGTTGAAAATGCAGCTTGATTCCTCCTGACTGCCTCTAGTCAAATGCAAGAAGAAAGACATGATTTAAAGGTGGAATTTTTAATCCAAAGGGAAGCAGAAATTAAAGAGTTGGAAAAATTCCCAGCCTACCCATATTGTAGAGAATGAGACGGTGTGCTAAGGAGACAGCACCAAAGGTGTTGCCACCCGACCGTTTGATAAGGAGGCTGGTATGGGTGGGCATCTCAATGGATGTCAGGACGTATTATTCAAAACAGTGCAATCATGACACTGAGGGAATTTCAGAGATCACTGGTCCTGCTTCTACCATCTCAGGGTCTGGGGGGTGGGCACAGTGACTTCAAAGAATGGTCACCACTGGCCAGCACCATCTCCCATCTCAGGCTTTTCTCCCCACATGCTGGGGCAGCACTCCTCCTCACTACCCCAATTAGAGCATGTGCATTTTATCCAGAAAAGCTCAAAGTATGCACAGAGCCCAGGCAGAGGACCGCTGCAGCGGAGAGGCTGCCACAGAGAGCCCCTACTTGGGCCGTGCCAAGCATAACTGTGGGATGGGGTCACCCCTGAGATCCCAAACTATTAGAGCCAGGGACATGTGACTCCAACCTGTGACAGCTGTGGCATGGGCAGCTTCCAGCACAGCTGTGGGGTGGGACCTCCAGCCCACGGTCTCTGGAAGGACCTCCACCCCAGTAGACCTGGTGAACTAAGCAACTGAGGCAAAGAAGATTATCCTTGAACTTTAAGGCTTTGGACTTGGTAGGGACCTGTTATTTCTTTCTTCTTTCCTATTTCTCTCTTTGGGAACAGGAATATCTAGCCTATGCCTATCCCATCATTATATTTTAGAAGAACCATAACATCTTTGAATTCACAGATTTCAGTAGGAGGAAAATTTGTCTCAGAAAAAATTATACCTAGAATTTACCCATATCTGCTGTAGATGAGATTTGGGACTTAGATTTTTAAATAGACGCTGGAACAAGTTATGAATTTGGGGGCTACAGGGATAAAATAAATACAGTTTGCACATATGAAGGACATAGATTTTGGGGGGCCAGGGTTGTAATGCTATTGTCCGAATGTTTATGTCCCTGCAAAATTCCTGTGTCAAGATCCTGACCCCCAGGTGATGATATTAGGAGGTTGGACCTTTGTGAGGGGATTACACCCCAAGGGTGGAGCCCTCATAAATGCAATTAGTGCCTTGGAAAAGAGGACTGAGGGAGACCCCTCAACTCTCTGCCCTGTGAAGTAAGAAGACAGTTGTCTACGGGGAAGCAAGCCCCTACTGACCCCAGATCTGCTGATCTTGGGCTTTCCAGTCTCTAGAACAGTGAGAAATAAGTTTCTGCTGCTTAAAAGCTACTCAATTTATAGTATTTTGTCACAGCAACCCAAATGAACTCTGTGCAAGCTATAGTTTGGATATGGTTGGTTTTCTCCCACAAAACTCACGTCAGAATTTGACCCCCAAGTAGTAGTGAATTCTTACTCTCTGAAGCGTGGGTTAGTTCTTTCACGAATGGGTTATTTTATGAGAGTGTGGGTTATGGTAAAGCCAGGGCACTGCTCAGGTTTTCAACTCTTCTTCTCACATGTCCTCGTCCCCTTTGATCTTTCTGCCACGTTGCACTGCAGCATAAAAGCCCTCGCCGGCAGCCATGCCCTTGAACTTCTCAGCCTGCAGAACTGTGACCTAAATAACCTTTTTTTTTTTTTTAAATAAATTACCCAGTCTCAGGTATTCTTTTATAGAATACAAAATGGACTAAAACAGAACATATTCAATAATATCCTAATATCTGTCAAAATTTCTTATGTTAGGACCATAGGGTATTTTTGGAGTGAGGGGAGAGTTTAGAGACCATCTATTTCAATTTTTCACATTTTCTGAATTCAAAAAGAAAAAGAAGAGGTTCAGGGAAGTTAATTGACTTTCCCTGCACATTCTCAACCTCATGCTTAATGATTTGTTAACAGAACTGAGGTAAGAACTTAAGACCTGACTCCTAATCTCATGAATTCTCTCGTGTATAATTTTGCCTGCCGCTTTTGCAGCACTTCTGAGACAGCACTCCCATTATCTAAAGACGATGATGATGATAATCATGGTTGAAAATAGGTACCAGTTATTCTCATATGTAAGCATTGTTTTAAGTGATTACAAACTGAAGTTTGATATTTCTGTCCTATGTATGGCATACTATGCCCATAAATGCTCACATGCTGTAATCATGCAGTCTGCCACTTTGATATGACCACGAATATAAGAAAAAAATAAAACATAAGGAGTGGTTTCTGTTCTGAAACTTACTACTCTGGGGAGTAATGAATGCCTATATGGATATATTTCCAAATTATCATATGTTTACATTTGTGTCTGAATAAATTATAGAAAAAGGAAATAAAATAATGAACATACAAGGGAAGTATGAAGTTATTATTACAAAAGTCTTTGGACTTTTAGCTTGCATATACATATTAGAAGCATTTTATAAAGCCTGTGCTAACTACCAATATTTGCAACAAAATATTCTCTAACACCAGTAATGTGGAGATCATAAGATCACTAAAAAGGAGAAGTACTACTTGCAGCTAAGGCTTGAGAAATACCACCTCTATAGCTTACTCCCGTAAGTGTAGTACTACTGTATCGACGGCCTTGCTAACTCTTCACCTCTGCCTTTCTCAGTTTTGCCAGAGATTGCTGCCCTGATTTGTGGCATCGCACTGCTGTTGGCTGCCCAACTAAATATTATTTTTTTCTTCAGAAAAAAGTAGTATCCAGTCTCTTTATCCTATAACAGTGGTCCCCAACCTATTTAGCACCAGGGACCTGTTTCATGGAAGACACTTTTTCCACGGACTGAGGGTTGGGGGGAAACAGATCTCAGGTGGTGGTGTGAGTGGTGGGGAGCCGCTATAAATACAGATGAAGCTTCGATTGCTTTCCCACTGCTCACCTCCTTCTGTGTAGCCTGGTTCCTAACAGGCCACAAACTGGCACCAGTCAGTGGCCCAAGAGTTGGGGATTGCAGCTATAGAGCAATATTGAAACTTAGGGATACAACAACAACACCAAAAATCAATATTGTCACTGAAGGGTAATTCTCTTAATCTATTAGATTATAGCCTTTTTAATAACCTAAGTGGCACTTGCACTAGAATTACTCAAAATATTTAGTACACTCTTAAAAAATTTACCCAATGGAGAAGAGCATATCTATGGGTTATTAAAAAAAAAAGACAAAACATTTAAGTATCATTTTTGGCTTATATTCTCTAAGAAAGAAGACTTATTAAACATTTAAATATATGAAGCTAATATTAAAAGTTATTATTTAATTTATTAGTAACTAATTTAATTCCAAGAGTCAAGAAGCATCAAATCCCAGGGAGAATCAGATTAGAAACATACTTGTAGATAAAGAAAAATTTATCAAATTTGAGTTATACCATACATTGGATAATTCTTACATTGATTACTGAAAGTGTGATATATTTTATTTTATTGATTCAGTTTAAGATTGTTTATAATAGTACATTTTTACACATTTTGATCACCTTTTTTATGAAGTCATTGACTATAAAGAATTGCCCAACTTTTAGAAAAACTTGATTATGGTTAGTAAAATTTTAATTTTAAGTGTACTTTTATTATATGTGAAAATTTATAGCCAATCATGATTGAACTATATATTTAATATTAACTGTCTAATATGAAAAAATAGAGACCTTAGTGGAATATGCTCATTCAAAGCCAATCTCCTGCTTAATTTTCTGAGCCAATCTTGTTTTGTTTGAAAGATGAATTTGCAGTAAATGAAATGGTTGAATGACATAAGTATTATCTGCTTTCACTTCTGAAGTCGTAAATGAGAGCATAAGAGCTTTTGCACAATTAAATATTTACCACTCAATACTTGATTCATAAGTAACACATATTTTTTAAAACATTCATGCATGTGAAAAGAGATGAAAACCAAATCGTCCACTTTTAGGTTATATGGGGATTGTTTATGACAGTTTGCTACAATGAGAGAATGTATTTTGTCTTATATTAACTTGTGACGAAAGAATGTCAAGTCTAAGCTATAAATCTTTAAGAAACATACATACAATAACATTTAAGTTCCAAGAAGAATTGAGTTGAATTAATCTGTCGAAGGCAGATTCTGAGATCAGCCAAAAGATTCTTGCCTCTTGGTATAGAAGCCTTATATATAATCCCCTCCCCTTGAGACAGTCGGAATCTGTGAATAGCTTGGAATATCATTTTGTGATTAACTTACATTCTATGGCAAAAAATTGTTTTGCAAGTGTAAATAAGGTCCTTAATCAATTGACTTTGAGTTAATCAAAAGAGGAGAGGTTATCTGAGGTGGGCCTGGCCTAATCAGGTGAGCTCTCTAAAATAGGTGAGGCATTATTCAGAAAGACTGCTGGTCTACAGAAAGAGAGCAAACTCCTGTGTTGTGAATTGCCTGCCTGTTGAAAGGGCAGACTCTAAAAGCTGAGAGCAGCCCTGGCCAACAGTTAGCAAAAAAAATGAGGATCTTAGTCATACAACTCCAAGGAACTAAATTGTGCCAACAACTTGAATGACCTAGAAAAAGGATTCTGAGCACCAGGTAAAAATCCGTAGTCCAGCCAACACCTTGACTGCACCTCCTAAAGATGATCTGGTACCCAGGCTTCTGACCTACAGAAATTGTACGACAATAAATGGGCGTTTTTTTGTAAAATACTAAATTTGTGGCAATTTGTTACACAGCAATAGAAAACTAGTCCAGTTTTGGTACTGAAAAACAAGGCATTGCTATAACAAATGCTTAAAGGTTGGGAACAGTTAGAGATCAGTGGCTGGAGGGATTTTGAAGAGCATGAGAGAAAAAAGTTTAAATTGCCTTGGACAGACAGTGAATAGAAATATGGAGGGCTGTGGAGGACTCACAGAAGTGAGGAACGTGTTATTAGGGACTGGAGGAGGGAGAGGTGTGCTTTGTAGCAGCAGAAAGCTTAGCAAAGTTGTGTTCTGCAGGTGCGTGGCAAGCAGAACGTGTGAGTGACAAATGTAGGCTATCGAGCTAAGTAAATTACTGAGTTAAATGTTAAACGTGTAGCCTGGTTTCCTCTTGCTGCTCATAGTAACACGTGAGAGGGGCGAAATAGATCAAAGGAAGAATTATTAAACAAAAAGAGAATTAGAACTGGATGATTTTAAACTTTCCCAACTTCCCCAGGTGGTAAAGATGTCGAAAGTCAGAAAAGACTCCTGAAAGTATAGCATAGAGAAAAGGCTGAATTTGTGGTAAGCTTTGCTAAACCATCAGAAACATCAAAAGGTCACAGTGTTCAGTAACAAAAAGGCACTTGCAAGAGGTTAAGGCCGTCCCTTCCAAATCCTCTACATCTAACTGGCAGGATTAAGGGCACCGTCTGTCAGTCATCCGGCCAGGAGCCCAAGAGAAAAGATTATCTCAGAGATTTATGGGTGTGGCTTCTGCCTAATGGAGCAAAAGCCACTGAATTTCAAGCAAGGCCCACAAGGTTCTTGAGAAAATTGTTTCAGCAGAAATACTGTCAATTTGGGCTAGAAGGGACAACGAGAGAACTGAATGAGGGAAGGTGGTTGGAATCCCAAAATCCTAATGGCAGGAAGCAATCTGATAAAACTACTCAGCTGCAAACATGCATTACCTTTCATGAGAAAGACTCAGAAAACTGAACCAAGAGAATTGTTCCAAGACCTTGTGTACAAGGGCACATGGGGGCTTCCAATATACTAGTTACATTCTGTTTCTTTCATTTGGGCAATGGATATACTGGTACATTAGTCTTTAAATCATACATATATGTTTCATACACTTGGTAGTATTTTAAATTTTAGTGTAATACAATGAAATATCCCCTTCACAGGGGTGGTGCAGTTTTATTATATAGTCACATCACCGCCTCCCTGGGCTGCAGACACATGAATCTGCTGCTTTTCTCAATCATCGCAGAAATTTGGGGCTGCTTGAAGCCACACTCCTCCTCATACAAAGTTAAACCACCTCAGAAAGACCTGCAAGTGCACGTCTACCATTTTGAGCGGGTGAACCCATTGCAGAATCGAAGGACCCAAATAGCGCGCTCACCGTTTCACAGGATGGACTTTTCCACTACAAGCTTGGCAACGGTTTTAGCTCATTAGAAAGTGCACTTTAATCCTAGTGCCGTTTTTCTTTCTTGCAAAGCAAAATCTCTCATCAGCAGGTTTTCCCAACAGCCTCTGGAAATTTTGGCCAGCCTTCAGGTACTGGTATAACAGGCACTACAAAAAACAGCTAGTTTGAACTTGGGAGAAAAAAAGTTAAAAATTAAATAAAAGAGGGCCTAAAGGTGAGAGATGAAGGAAGTCAGAGAGATTCCTAACTGTAGTCAATACTCCTGCTGGCCATAAAGGGACAAACTGCCGAAGGATACAGAGGGCCTCGTGGCAAGGAATTTCGGGCGATCTCTAGGAACTGAGACTGTCCTCCGGTTGTCAGCCATCAAAAAAGCAGGAATCTCAGTCCCGTTCCAAAGTACTGGATTTTTCCAACAACCTGAAAGAGCTTTGAAGAGGCCTCCACACATTAGAGGGGAACCCAATTCAGGCTGACTCTGACATTAGCCTTGAGAGACCCTAAGGAGAGAACTCACCTGAGCCCTACCTGGACTTTTGACACACAAAAACTTGGGAGAGTACAGGGTGTTGTTTTAAGCTGTAGGTTAAGTGTGAGGGAGTTTGCAACTCAGCAAGAGAAAAGTAACACAAATTCCTATTGCAGTGGTGTGGGACTTTTTCAGATAATAGATGATCTAAATGTCAATCTTAAAAGATTACTTAAAAGCATTAATGAATATATTGCCTTCACCAGCCTGAGCAAGAGTGAGACCCTGTCTCTACTAAAAATAGAAAAAAAATTATCCGGGCATGGTGGCACGGGCTTGTAGTCCCAAGCTACTCAGGAGGTTGAGGCAGGAGGATCACTTGAGCCCAGGAGTTTAAGGTTGCTGTGAGCTGTGATGACACCACTGCACTCTACGTAGGGTGAAAGAGCGAGACTTTCTTTCTCTCTGTCTCTGTCTCTCTGTCTCTCTGTCTCTCTCTCTCTCTCTCTCACTATATATATATATATATATATATATATATATATAAAACATATACATACATAAAAAATAAAACTTTTCATCAATATAGTACTATTTCTAAATTTGGTACTTCAGGACATGTGGCATGATAAACTGTAATTGTAGGAAAACAAAAAATAGTGATCACTCCAACATCAGTTTGATTGTAAACGTTGTTCAGGTGCCGTTGCTGGATTATTAGCCTAATTGTCAATCCTTTTTCATTTTGACACTTATTTACATTCCTCCATTCATTCTTCTGTACCCTCGGTAAACATGTAAATGCCCAGGCACTGATGGCACAAAGATGAATAAGATGGTTTTCCCCTTAGGGAGTTGTGTGACCACGCCGACTCGACTCACATTCAGTTCAAGTGTGCAACTCACCATGGAAGAGGTTCATTTGTATCTAGTGTTCCGTCCCGCACTCCCCACCGACACCCTCAGTTACTTTAGTGAACTATGCACTGGAAGATTGTATTCTAAGAAGCCTGTTTCTCTTCTCATAGAGTTTCCTTTTCTCCAGCATTTGTTTATGTTAGTTGGGTCTCTGCTTTTCTGGCACCAGTATTGATTTTATTTCACCGTTCAGTTTTATCTTTTTCTGTCTAGAACAAGCTTATAGCCTGCAATCTGCCTCTTCTTAGCATTCTGTCCCGGATAGTGCAAAATCCTAATTTTGTAATAACTAAGTAAAATTGTCACATTATTTCAATAACTAAAATTAATGGATCCTAAAGAAAAAAAATGAAAGATTTTAACTCTGTAACACTCTGAGAATATACACCAAAATACGTTGATAATAATCAACTTACTTTAATCATTCCCAGCTTTGTTTAGATGTAAAAAGCAAAAAGTTTACTTTAAATACTTTGTTGATGATGGAAAAATAAACTAGCACATTTTCAAATTTAGAGTTCTTTATTTTAAAGAATCAAAGAGAATAGGGAGGCCAAAACATAACTCTTCTCATTTAATATTTCACAATAATATTTCCTTTTTCCCTCTAGAATAGTCAAGGCCAAACACAACTGCAAGTTTTGAATAAATACTAAGATCAAAAGGCATTTTATTCACTATGTATTTCAATAAGGAAATAAAATGTTTATGTACTTCAGAAAGCAGTGCTAGCAATCATAACATAGTATAAATTGATGTCTTGAGTACCTAAATCTCAGTGCTTCACCACTGTGAACTGATGTGTCTTAAAAAGATTAAGACTACTTAATGAACATAGCAAATATTTACTTATATATGTCACATAACAGCATAAACGCCGTGGCATAGACTTAAATATAAATAGTATACCAAATATACTGGAAAGATACTTAGTATAGGTGATATTTCCACAGGTCTTTCTAAATTAGATACAAAATATACTACAAATAAGAGAAAATATTACTATGCTGAAATATATATATAAATTTTAAATATTTATTGACATAGAAACATTCTAATTAAAATAAATAGGGAAAAGCTGAACAGGAGAACAATCGGTAAGATAAACTACAGGCAATAGATACTTTTTTTATCCTATAAAGAATAAGCAATTGTATTCAAAAATAAAATGATAAGCATTTTAATAGAAAATGGGACAAATAAATTACATAATCAATTCATAAAAGAAACATGAATGCCTTAATGGTATAAAAAACAAACACCTACACATATGAGTAAGCAAAGAGATATAAATTCAAGTGGTGATGAGATACCATTTTCATCAATCAAACTGTTAAAGAATAATAATGGAATAGTCAACTTTGGAGATGGTGTGGTGAAATGAAAGCATATGGACTTCTGGTAGGGAAGTAAAAGCTTCCTGAGGGCAGCATCTTCACATCTTTCTGCTCTGTTGTTACATCACCTCTGCCTCTTCAACCTCCTGCCTCCCCCTACCTGTTTTTACATTGGGCACACCTGGGTAACCCAGAATAGTCTCCCTTCTTGAAATCCTTAATTACACCTGTGAAGTTCCAGTTACATAAAGTAACATTCACAGGTTGTGGAAATTAAGGTGTGTCTACAGTGGGGAGCCCATATTCACCTTACCACGGTAGATTTGATATTTCTGTTTTGTTTTTGCTTGTTTTTGTTAAACTAATGGGTTTTTTTTGTCTGAAATTATAAAAATAATAATTTAGTTGACTTGAAAGCTGAAGGTATACAAGGGCTGTGCGGAAAGCATCCAGCCACGTAACTGTTCTCATCGTATTAACAATGGCTGGGTACTTTCCGGACAGCCCTCATCCAATGCCCACTGATAATGATATTAAATTAAACTCGTGGCCCTCTTCACGCCTTACTACTGAATAAGTACTCGTCCATCTAAAGACATTATCTTTAAAATTAAGTATTATATTACTATTACAAAGTTTGTCAAGTCTATGTATATTTGGAATTTTAAAATTATTGTTAAACATTTTCAGAAACAAAATCACAAATCAGCCATTTTAAAAATTGTTTTGCGGATCAACACTTAAGTGGACATATAGGAATAACATTTATCAGATGTCGGGCAGATCGGAGGGGGGAGGGGGACATGGGCAATGTACGTAACCCTAACATTTGTACCCCCATAATAAGCAAATAAAATAAAATAAAAATTATTTTGCTTTTTAAAAGAAAACCTGAAATGGAATGACAAAGCGTGTGAGAGCATGAGCTCCGTGTCAGTCAACTAATTCTGCCACTTTCTCGTGTGTGATGCCTAGATTTTAATCCACAATTCCCTTTCCAGAAAATAGAGGAAACAGTACAGGACAGCCAGACATTTTAAATATATGTGTCTGGAAATGAGCAAATCATCAGTAGGAAGTGGCTAATATTATATCTGTTAACAGGATAACAACATACTAAAACTTTGATAGTTAACACTTCCTTACTTTCAAATATAATGAGGCTATTGAGCAAAGGAAAATAAAATAAAATCGTATAATCTGCCAGGGGCCAACCAACCTTTCCTTTCTTCCTTTTCTCCTCCCTTCCCTCCTTCCTTCTTTCTTCTTTCCTCCCTTTCCTCCCTTCTTTCCTTTCCTTTCTTAAAAAAACAACTTTTGATTAAGTCGAATGGTACCATAAAGAAAACAACTGTCAAAAATATTTTATTATTTGAAATGAATTTTTGATGGACTTTTATTACTGACCTGTCCATTCAACTGGAATCATTGTAAAAGTTTTATGCCTACAGATATATGGTTTAAAGGAATAACAAAATTTAACGTCAATTCTATCAAGTAGTTTTTTAGAACAAAACAATTGTCAATGTAAATATTAATAATTTTGGCTTCTATGTTTGTTCACCAAATGTTGCAGAACTTTCATTTTAGATCAACGTTGCCTTTAGTAAAGTGTGTGGATCTTCAATAAATCATTTAGATAAGAATAAAGGCACCAACTTTCTTGTAATTTTTGGTAAGATCCTTGGGAATAATATATATTGATCTGATACTGGCTTCACAGCTACCATAGCTGTGTCTGTCACTGAAAATACATGGAGTCAGAAAATTATTCTGAATTGTCAGCATTTGAACTAGGAGAATGACAAGCTTGAGGTTATGGTGGTCTCTTTATGCTAAGCTCTAATCTTTACTTACTACAACTCTCCTTTTTGGGACTTAGCATGTTCAGCAGTGAAACCAAATATTACACCGTGATAAGAACAGTGTGTCTAAACTAACCAACTGTTTCAGACATGTATACATCATGAAAACAAACCTTGGATGACACACCCAGGATCTAACAGTAATCAGCGTACAGGCTCCAAAGAAATTTAATATCCTCCTTACTGTAATTATAATGTCTAATTATATACAATGAATAAATTATTGTGTAGCTGATTCCAGGCAGACATAATGAGAATATAAAAATGTATAATAATTTCTTGGAACTAAAAAAAAAATGGATAAATCATGATTTGGTTTACCCCCTGTGAAAAGAAATAAATTGTCTTTATCTATAGAATATAATTTTACATGAAGATCTGTTTCTCTTTTCTTAATATCATGTCTTTATGTAGACGGAGAATATACAACTTTAGCACAGAGACTGGAGAGCAATCTAATAGGTGTATGTGAGATTAAATTGAAATTTGTGAACAGAATTTCTTGTACTAAAAAAGAGATTAAGGTACATCTCACTTGATAATGCTAAATATTTTTGACCAATAACAGTCACAGTGGAACCGAGAGTTTTGGAAACAGATATTGATTTTTCAAAACAAATATGAAGATGATAAAGGACAGGGAGAGAAGTTGCACAAATCTATTTCTGGCATTAAATCTGGTCAGCATTTTTCAAATAAAATGTCATTTCATCTAATTGCATAGCCTAAGGGACATTTGAAGTTTAATGTGGTGCATGGGGCAGTTTTTCCATTTATCTTGGAAAAAAAATTATTTGAAGAGCAATTCTAATGTCTAAATATATATATATTTACATTATATATATTTACATCCATATATATTTACATTCCTGTTTCTTTAATTATAATACTGCAATTAAAAATTATTAGCCTCAAGCTATACACTCTGAATCCAGTTTTTAAAGTTTTTCTAATCCATCCTCAGTTAATTACTAATAATTGATATTTCTAATGTTTTAGTAATTTTCTTTCATCAAGTTTATTAAGAAAAGTTTTGCTATTTGTTAGAAATTAAAATCATTTACAGGTTTTAGTGAGAAGATGACATTTAATATCCATTGTCAGAGGATGACATTGTGCTCCAGATGTCCATTTTATTCTGATGTCTGGTCAGTCAACAAGTATTTATTAAGTACCTGTTAGTACATATCATTGCCTTACACACTTGTAGGAGGAGGCAAGCAATGTCCAGGGAAGTTGGCTAAAAGAGATAAGCTCAAGTCCTAATAGGTGCTGTGGGAAAACGCTGCATGGTTCACGTGTTGGGGAAGGAAGAGGGCAGGATGCATCGTGTGTGGTGGGTGATATCTGAGTCCAGCAAGAAGTTGGTAAAGGTTTAGGGTAAGCAGAAGTTCTAAAATTGGAAATCGCTTCCTGCGTTCTAAAGAGTATAAGGTGTTTGGAATTTAATAATATTGGGAAAGGTCTGAAGTGTTATAAACAAGGTGAAAAATGGCCTGATTTACACTTTCCAATGCCCAATGTCCCCGTGGCCACTGCGGCCCGTGGACTCTGTGTGGGACAGCTGTCAGTGAACAGTGGCCGTGGCTTTGTGGCCTCAATCGGGACATTAACAAGAGCCTGGAGTCGAGGTAGAGGGGACACAAGTAATGGCCAGTTAGCATGAGGGGGTCAGAGGAATAAAGCTCCCAAAGATGATCCTGGGCCTCCAGGCTGGACAGCTGAGGAGAGGGCGTGCCCTTTGCTAATGCCAGGAAAGCGTGTGAAGGGAGAATTACAGGGAGGGGGTGGCTGGGAGGAGTAGGATGGTAATTGTTTTCCATTAGCCCAATCGGCCATGTTCCATTTGGGGTGGGAACTAGAATCCCAAGTGGAGATGTTAGGTAGGAATCGAATGTTCAGGCTGAGTCTGGAACTCAGACAGAATCAGAATCGGGAGTGTGATCTCTGAGTTTGACGGGGGACTACCCAGACAAAGGATTTACAGAGAGGAGAGATGGGGCTATGATGGCCCCAGGGAACCTGACTGCAGTGTCTGAGGAGGCAGGGGCAATCATCTTAGCCCCCGAAATTGATCAAAGTTGGTATGGAATAAAAGCAATTGAGTTTTCAAGTATGCTAGATTTGGCTGCTTAGTATGAATTCATTACCAAACTACATAATGTAGCTATGTATCACATTTTTATATTTATAACGGTGTCCAAAAGCTTGTTTCCATCTCGCAACCAAAGGGTCATAGACTGTAGGCAATCTTGAGCATTAGAAAGGTTTAATAAAGCTTCAAGGCAGCCAAAAGTTGAATCCAAGAAATAAAGCGAGATGATGCAATTGTACTCCAAGCTAGTTCCGCCTCTGCTTCTCCGCATGTGTCCGGGAGCCTTCCCATCTCCCCATTCACGCTAAAAATCTAGGGACAGAAGAGGAATAAAAAACAGCAGAAGGAGAAGATCCAAAGGTGTGAGTGTGTGTGGTTTGTGTGAGTGTGAGCATGAGTACATGGATGTGTGTGTATTAGTGTGTGTAGATGTGTATGAGTGTGTGTTGTGTGCTAGTGAGTGAGATTGTGTGCGTGTTAATGTGTGATGTGTGTATTAGTGTGTGTGTGTGTTGTATATTAGTGTATGTGAGAGAGTTTGAGAGTGTGTGTGTGTGTGTGTGTGTCTGTGTGTGGGGTGTGTGTGAGAGAGAGTATGGCTGCACCCACACAGGCCAGCACAGAGCTGGGTGGGATTTAGACAAAGCTCAAATTGAAGAAGAAAGAATTTGAGGGCAGCAAGAAGCCCAGGGAATTTGTGACAAGAACAAGAAGGAGGGGACTTGAGACGGGCAGAGGACCAGACCCTACGCCAAGCGTGTGTTCAGACGGTGCGGAGATTTCTTAGAGCGTATCATCAGGCACAACTTCTATTTCCAATTTTTCTTGATGCAGTACGGTTACTTCTTTGACGTCGAACTAATCTACCAGTGATAGTTGTGTTAACAATAAAGTTGTGTCATCTTTGTGTCAACCATATAGTTGTGTCAACTACCATCAGTAGTTGAAACTTCAATTTCAGAAAGAAAAAGGCCAGTTTTGATTTAAGTTTTGTTTTAATATTTCTTGAATAGTATTTAGTGGATTTCTGGATTTGAAAAAAAGGAAATAAGTAATCCCAATAGAATGACCTTTGGTGGCTTGAGCAATCAAAGAACAATTATAATTTTTTTAAAAAAAAAACCTTTTAATTAAAGAATTGAAACAGTGTTTATCAACATGTGAGACAAACACTGAAAAAAGATGGACCATCTATGATTAGACCTTTCGCATTATAAGATGTTTCATGATTCTTTATTAAACACATTGCACAAAACTTCCTTTATTTTGAGTGTTGTGGCGATCAATCTTTTGATCTCTCCCACCTAATTCAAATACGCTAAAAATTTTTGGGTTGTCCTCTTCTAAATAATTAATTTCTAAAAAAGGATTATCGATATATAGGTGCAAATGTTTCCCCAGGTTAATTCAGTTTAACCGTCCTGATGGAGTGAAACGCCGCGATTTCCCTGAAGTCTGGTGTGAGCTCGCCACCTTGTGGTAAAAAGGGAACAAATAACGGTTTAAAAATAGAACCAAAAAGAGAATGAAGCAATATTTAGTAAAAACACTTTCTAAGTATATTATCTATTTTTAAATACAACAAAGTAAAGATGTTATGTAAAAACAAAAATATAAAAAAGAAAATGGACTTTTTGCAGTAACATTTGCCATTCTTTTCATGAAAACTTATAAGTTTTTCTTTAATTATATAACCACGTGTGTGTATGGGTTTGTGTATATATATGTACATATTTATACAAATGAGCATATATGAAAAATTTCTCAAAAATCTAAATATAACTTGAGTACCTCCTAGAAATAATAATTATTGACAGTTGGGCTTATTTATTTCTGGAAAAATTCTCCAAAAATGTGTTTGTATGTGTGTTTTTATAATTAAAAATAAGTATCTTCATTTTTTTTGCCCAATTTTACATCTTACTAATCTTCCACAATATTCTATATTTTCTTAATAATTAATAATTCTATCACTATAATGATTTTTGGACACTGCATCAATATTTTCCAAAGGATTTTTTAAATTTAATTGTTTTTTTAATAACATTAAGTGTTAAATACAGTTGGAATTGTTTGGATTAAACATAGTTAAATGGGCTTATTTGCTGTATAACTTCTCTGAACCTTTCAGTGGGATCAAGGCACTAAAAATCACCAAGAGTAGCACACCATATTTTTCAATCTTACCGATTCACACTACATGTCTTTGTTTTCCAAGCTAAATATTGTACTAAATTTTTTGTTTTCAAATAATTTTCTGTGAAGTCTTTGAATAAATGTCCACCAAAGACATTTTAAATTGGCATTTTAAAATTGGAGTAAAGATACCTAGAGATAACCTAAAATCTGGATGTGCATATTAAATTTCTCTATTCCAAAAATTTTATTACTACTATTATAAGACAATAATTTTATCCATGCCTTCAATTCTATAGGATCATTAAAATCTTTGGGAAAACACTCCTTCTATATTGGATTAAAAAGGCCAAGATCTGTTCTGTTCTACATGTTGCTTATCTTGGCTTTCCAAGGTGGGATTTGCACTCTGTACAATTTGATATTTGTTATCTTGATGGTCTTTTTTTAACAAGAAGGAATATCAGAAATAAATATCTTATATAGCTAAGCCTTCCTCCTATTAAGTAGTACAAACACATGTTAAAACCTGTATTGACATAAAATGTATTTGCCATTTGATTTCATATACATAAATTCTACTCTCTGCTCCTTTTTTTTGTTTGTTTTTAGAATTTAACCATGATGGTATTTTACACTAGGCATGGTTGTAACAAAGGCTTGTATTCTCTAAGGTATAAAGATAACTAGGGGGTCTTAGTCGCAGGAAAGTCCTGGGCATACCTTTCAAGTCTGTGTTGTCATCTAATGGTAACAAGGGATCTATGAATAACTGTCTTCACTCTGCAAATTAGGAGATTTAATGTCAATTAAGTCACTCAACTTTTATATCGTATATCTCCTTAACGTTGTAAGTTTTGTTTTGTTTTGTTTTGTCGTCGGTACCGCACCTATCGTAGTAGTTCAGAAGCAGCTGGCATCCATAAACTATCTGACGTCTAATTCTCACGGCAGCTTTATCTGATATTTATAATTATCCCCATTTGTAATAGATGTAACCTGAAGCTGAAAATGTTGCGAATCAATTTGCCCACGATCACCCACATAAGAAGTGGGGGGCCCACGGTCCGCCACTTCGAGTCCACAGCCACTATGCAGTACTCCCCTAAAACACGGTTTACAGTTATGTCTGTGATGTTTGCGTCCATATAGCTGACACTATGCTGCATGGTACGCCTAATTCAATCGCTTAGCTAAGTATCACCGCTATCCTCGTTGTACAGACGTAGTAACTGAGTCACTGACAGGTCAGCTTTCTAGCTCAAGGGCGAAGAGCTTGAAAGAGGCAGAGCTGGGGGTTTTAGACCAGGCTGCCAGGCTGCAAGGCTGCTAAACACTCACTCTACCCTCTGTCATACGCCTGCTTTTGTTCAGGAAAGAAGCATCTGCCCTTAGGGGGTTATTGGTCCTTACAGGAGGAGTCACAGCTCTGCCCTCTGTCCTCCTGAGGATGCTCCAACCCCAGACTGACGTGTCTCTGAGCTTTATTGAATGTACGTGCTATTGCATGGACAAAAAAGAATTCTTTGCCCAAATATGCATGTATTCGTGTATGAAGGAAGAAGGAGCAGTGAGGCAGGCTCATTTTTAAGTGTTAAAAATGTCCACTTTCTATAATATGTGAAAGATTTAAATCAAGAGCAATGATAGGCACATTGCTCACATACATGACATTCTTTTGGCTGACTAAACTATGTTACTGCATATTTACAAATTAGTTTATCTTTTAGCATCAGATCTGGATAACAAAATGGCGATGGTTAATAAACCCTCCCAGTGAAGTGTGAGGTTGCATTACTTGGAGCTCCTCATTCATAAATACATCTTAAAATAGTTCAGTGACAAAAAGCAGAGGCAAATATTTCCATCTATGTACTTGGCATTTTAACATCCATGTGGAGCTATAGTTGCTATTCTAATAGAAATAAGTAGATCCTTGTGATCCTGGAAAGTTCTGTGTGAGGTGCACAGCATTGTGAACATGCTTCCTTGGCTGTCACTTTATTATATATAAACCTCGACTTTGAGTTTCTTCTGAATAGCTAGGAAATAAGGGGCTGGTTTTTAAGAGGCAATAGTCTTAACCATGAATATTAGATTTTCTAAGTGGAAGCTTTCTATACATTGGTAGCACATATGCTTTATCAGAAATAGTAAAAGAACCAGAGAAATGATGCTGAGCTTTAGTTTCTGAGAATATCACAATACATGTCACACTTGAAGACCATGCCATTAAAAATTAATTCTCGACCAATAAGCACACCTGTTACAGCCTTCCACTCTCTGGAATACTAAGGTATGCAGCCCTGTCAGAGCCAACCTTTTGCTAAGTAATATTAATCATTTAAAATATCTATTGAAAAAAAATATCTGTTGAATATTTACTACATGCCTAGCAAGGCTAAGCCATTATTAGATACTAAACATAAACGTTACGAATTTTAAAAAGACATAGTCCCTAGTCTCAAAGAACTTGTTGAGAAAGACAATAAACGTATACTAAGTATTCAACTCTTCAAAAATTATAGGTATAAATGGAACTTGATATGTTTTCTGGTGGATTAGAATAATATTTTAAGACCATATAGATAATACAGTACTGATATGATTTTTTAAAGTGTTTTGTGAAGATTTTTTTATCTTAACTTTTTAAAAAAAATTTCAGACCATTATGGGGGTACAAACGTTTTGGGTACATGTAACGCCTTTGCATCACTCAAGCCAGGGCTACAAGCATGCCCTTCTCATACAGTGCTCACTGCATCCATTAGTTGTGAATTTACCCACCCCCCACCACCCCCCTCCCACCTGACTGGCACCCAGTGAATATTACTACCGTGTGTGCACCTTAGTGTTGATTAGTTAGTACCAATTGATGGCGGGTACATGTAGTGCTTGTTGTCAAGTTCACAATCAACAAACTAATAAACCGTCTCAAGGAACTGGAAAAGGAAGAGCAAATCAATCCTAAACCCAGCAGAAGAAAAGAAATAACTCAAATCAGAGCAGAACTAAATGAAATCAAGAACAAAAGGACCATACAGAAGATTAATAAAACCAAAAGTTGGTTTTTCAAACAGATAAAATTGGCAGCCCTCCTGCTAGATTGACAAAAATAGGAAGGAAAGGACTCTAATAAGCTCAATTCGAAATGAAAAAGGAGACTACGGACATTATGGAAATACAAAACATTATCTTTGAATACTGTAAAAATCTATATGCCCCCAAACTACAAAACCTGGAGGAAATGGACACATTCTTAGATAATATAGTATTGATATGATTTGAATGACAGTGAAGAATGGGTATTCGGGACAGGTAGAGGAGGGGAAAGGTGTATGGACTCTGAGCCATATATGTCAGGGGTGTGTTGAGAGTAGTAGGATGTGAGTATTCATGCACAGAGTCTTTGAAAAGAATAAGAAAATAGCTTGATTTTAGTAGGCAGAAGGCACCACTTTTAGTTAATAATAGGAGATAAGTGAGAATCCTTAATGCACCAATGCTTGTATGCATTTATGAGAGAAATATTCAGAGAAACACTGGCAGTAAAACTCAGAACCCAATATAATGTTATATTTTTGGTGTCTGCAAGAAAAAAATGTATTTTCGTTCAAGGTACGTAAGATGTTATACATCTGCTTCTTAGCCATTACAGGATTTATTTACTTCTTTGTTTGCATTTTTGTTTTGTCATTTGCACAGTGACTCCATAAGTATTAGCAAAATTTAGGAAGAAAAGATATGGAAAAGTACCTAGAATAATACAAAAGTCAAACAAACAAAAAAGAGGATAACTCCCAATTAACCAGCATATTTGCATAATTATTTAATGTAAAAGAGTGCGTTAGGAATGTAATTATTGACATTTCTGGATTATCTATTGCATTCCTAGTAAAACCACTAATATTTAGTATTTCATAGCTAATACTGGCATATTGATGGTTTCACAGCTACTAAGGAACAGAAACAAATAAAATCTAATTCATAGTATTTGGAATTTAAATCTCATTAATGTTGCCAACATTCTATTGTATTTCATTCAATTACAGAATGCAAGTTTAATTTTATTTGTATGTTTACTTTTTCAACCTAACCTATCCCATTAAATAATAATTATAATAATTTTTTCAACTCATCATGGAAAGTCAATAAATATTTATGCTCTTTTAAAGATAAACTTTACTTGGTGGATGACTGTACTTTCAAAACCACTGTAATTAAGTGTTTTTTACATTTTTACAAAAGCCTTTTTCAGCCATTCTAATATACTTGCCAAAATCTCCTTTATATTCTGTGTACAGAATTTGACAACATTCATTATCTGCTTAACAAACCACATCCGTTCTGTGAGGCCATTATGGTTGGCTACAGATATTCAAATTTACTTCTTTACTAAAATGCAAGTTTTTGCAATAATGTATCAGATTGTTAAATTTTACATTATGAATGGTTTATACTCAACAGTGCTTGACAAATCATTAGCACAATAAAGTGTTAACTGTGATACTTTTTTCAAAATGAATATCACATATTTTCTACTTTTAATCTTGTTTTTCAAAACGACCATTACATGGTTTTTACTGTATAACCAGGAACCTAAAGTCAAAATGAACTAAGAGAAGAAACTGATTTGGGGGAGGCTGTGCAAGTCATTAAGAGCCAGGAGGAATCACTTTACTTGAGTTTGCTGTATCTTTTTGCCTTACTTTTGATTTTCAGAATTTGCATGTTTTTTAAGGATTTTTCCAGCACTATTAACATATATTAAGTTGTTTTGTGCAAAATATTTTTTCTGAAAATTTTGATTAGGATAGCAAATGCGATAAAGAAGCTAACTTTCTAAAATATATGTAATATATAGTTTTGAAAGTGAAGAAAACATTATAATATGACTGCAGTGTCTAGATAATATTGATCATTAATAAATCATTACTGATTGATTAATCACTATAAATTACACATAGTGAATGTAATATGTTTTTCTAGAATGCCTATCATTAAAAGTATTACAGAACTATTATTGAAAAAATAACACTAACATTGTATTTGTTGAGATATGTGCAATGAATACAAGCAAAAACAGTTAACTTTAAAACACTTTCTGTAAACTATAATTCACAAGCAACATTAATATAAAGACTGATTACTCTGACTATTCTATTACTCTAATAATGAAAGAAATGTGTTTTCCTAATATTGAAATCATATCTTACATTTTACATTACTATATTAAACTTGTCACATTTTAACATAATTTTGTAGCCAGATTTCATACTGTCTTGGAGTTCTTATTTTGCCTTCGCATTCACTAAATGTTCACTGTAATCTGGAGATCATAGTCACTGGATATCAAGTCACTAGAATGTGTGAAACACATGCATAGTAGGCCAATTTCATCAAAATGTATACAATAAATGTGGATGGGCATGATCTCTATATATTTTTATGTTATTCAGGATTAATTTTTTCCTGGTTATAAATTTTAATGACACATTATGTTTTTTCTTATGCTTAAGTGATGTTACAGGGTTTGCTTTAATACATTTCTTCATTAGTACTTTTTAAGTATGCATTTTTAAAAATTATTTTAATATTTCAGTTGTGTTTTTGTGAAGTAAAACTAAGTTATACATACAGAATTTCAATGTAAAACATAATTTATGCACATGGTAGACATTTAAGGTTTGCTAAATGAATGTACCAACTAAAAAAAAAAGTGAATAATGTACTTCATTTTAATGATGGAAAACACACCATGCTGTTTTTATAAGCTGAGCCTCTCTAGAAAAATGCCAGCTCCGTTAGTAACACAAAAAAAAATAATTACCACTGCAGCAACATTTCTGAAAATCGCATGGCAGATCATTTATCTCACTTTGATGGCAAATTATCATTCTAATCTTTTTGTTTTTAGATTTGTAGTGTGAGTGATTTACTACTGAGCATCAGTTATAACTCTCTTCCTTTGTCTTGTTCTTCTTGTTTTTAGCTCCTTGTGAAGGCAATACATTCTTCTGCCACAGTAACATGTGTATTAATAATACACTGGTCTGCAATGGACTCCAGAACTGTGTGTATCCTTGGGACGAAAATCATTGCAAAGGTAACGATTAGTCCTTACTAATTTAAGATATTCCCTCCCTGTGGAGTAAGAGAGAAGTTTACATGCGTCGACCTCTTAAAAATAGAGTATATAGTGGCTTTCGTGAGCTCGGTGTATGTCTTATAGTCGATTTGTAAGCATTCTGTATCCAGATGTTTCCTCATTCACTGGTGCACAGTGGACTGTCCTTAACACTTGAATACTCGTTAAAGACATCTCCTTATTAGAGCCTGCAGAGCCATGGAGTGGCGGGGTAGGGGAACACTAGAGCTCTCGGTGGAGCACATTGTTTTCCTGTCATACCTGGTACCCCTTCATCTGTGGCAACACCACTCCATTCCACTTTGTCTTCACTGGGCTTTGTACACATCCTCTAGAGATAAAATATCTTAAAGGAGTATTTGTTGCTTCAAGTGCTTCCAGCCACTTCACTTTACTTCAGTTTTGCTATGGAAATGCTTCCCTTCCTTTCTAATGAAAACAGCTTGCAATGCTCCTGCCTCCTTCTCTAGCCTACGCACAAAGGTTTGTTTATGCAGAAACGGATCCTTGGTTGGATTCTGAACATTACGTTTTTTAGTTAAGTTAAAAGTGCCACAAATAAATTCTTTTATTATATCCAATATTAAATAATTTGCAAAGGATGATGAACAGACAAATAACTCTTTCATGCTTGAAGTTCAGTATTACCTATTTAAAATGCCTTCTGTGGATAAAAGCAGAGAAACATTGCCACAGCGTCCATTAGTTTATTATAGTCAGAAACCTACAGTATCAGTTACTTTGATGGTGGGGTGTTGGTAATGATTACTTCTGTGTCCACTTCTGAATGGATAGGAAATTAAATACTTTCCGAATTATCTTAACACAGCCCTGTTAATGATGAGTAGTCACCATCGGCTTTGTTCGCCCAATGTAAATTTGTCCTCATGCATGTAAGAATATTTGACATGAGGCAGCAATCAAGAAGATGTGAATGTTGCATTATGAAAGTCCACATTTATTTTCTTCATGAGGCAAAACTCTTCCTTTGATTCGTAATCCATTCTCTTGCATTAGTAGAAAATGTTTTTCATTATTTCAATCATTTATAATTTATTGAGGTTAGTTTTATGGAAAGCATGTGGTGTAGCCTAAAAATTGTCCCATGTGCCCTTGAAAAGAATATGATTTGCTACTGTTGGGTAGATTGTTCTATAGATGCTTATTCCATCCAGTAGGTTTATAGCATTGTTCAAGTCTTCTGTTTTCATTATGATCTTCTGCCCTGTTTTATCCATTACTGAAAGTGGGTATTAAATCCTCCAGCTATTATGGTTGAATTGTCTGTTTCCCTCTTCAATTTTGGAAAGCTTTTGTTTCATGTATTTGTAAGTTTGGTTGTTATGTCCATGTATGTTTATAATTGTTATATAGATTGACTTTTTATTAAATGATCTAATACGTGGTAATGTATTTTTTATCTTAAGATATATTTTGTCTGACACTAGTTATAACCACCTTCCTTATGATTTGGTGTCCATGCTTTTCCCCCATCCTTTAACTCCCCCTCTATCTCTATCTTAGATACAGAGTAGACAGTGTATAGTTGCATCTTACTTTGCTATCCAGTCTGATTCAATACTGTGATTTACATGATTGGATTTATGTTTACCATTATACTTTTGGTTTCTATGTATCACATGTATTTTTTCCTCTGTTCTTCCTTATTGTTCTATTCTGCATTGAGTAAATATATTCTAATGTGACATTTAAATATTTTTAGTGGTTTTTTGATGTATGTATTTTTTACTTACTTCATTAGTAGTTGCTTTAGGGCTTATAGTATACAGCTTAACTTCTCAAAATGTATTTTAGATTTATCCTAACTTAATTCTAGAGAGATATAAAAGCATTATTTATATATAGCTCTATTCTTTCTTTTTTTCTATTGTTTTTGCATGCATTACATCTATATATTACAAACCCAACAATAAATTATAATAATTATTACTGTGTATAATCTTATGCCTTTTAAAAAATTGAGAGAAGAAAGAATAGCAAGTATATATTAGCATGATTTGTGATACAGTCCTTCTTATTTACCATTTCTGGTTTTCTTTGTTTTTGTAGATTTTCATTACCCTCTGGTGTTATTTTCTTACTCTAATAACAGTTTTTCCTCTCGCTTACCTCATTTGTACTGTTTTCACCAAATATACTGCATTTCGATAAGTTATAGGCTCAAAAATACAATTATATAATTACTTTGCTTTTTTAAAAGTTAAGTGAAGAATACAGAAGAAATATGCAACTATACTGTTCTTCATAATTATAGACATAATTGCCTTTATTGACCAAATTTATTTGCTTATTTAATTCATTATCTGTTTAATTTTTTCACGTGGATTTGAGTCATGGTCTGAGGTTACTTGTTTTCAACTCAAAATTTTTCTTCAATATTTCTTTTAAGGCAGCTCTTGAACCATTGAATTCTCTTCATTTTTGTCTCTCTGGCAATATCTTTATTCCATATTGAAAGTAGTTTTGCTGGATATTAGATTTTTGTTTGACAGGTTTTTATGTTGGATTTTTGTTTTGGTTTGGTCCCCATGCAACCCTTTGATCTCCACTGAGAAAATCAGCTGTTAATTTGACTGGGGCTCCTTTCTACAAAAGAGTTGTTTTTATCTCTTGCTGCTTTCAAAATTTTCTCTTTTTCTTTTTTTATAACATTTATAATATTATATATCTGGGTGTGGATCTCTTTGGATTTATCCTACTTGGAGTTTGTTGAACTTGGATTAGAGTTTTCTCATTAAGTTTGGGACTTTTTTATTTTTTTAAAATGCTTTTCCTGATATTTTCTAACTTTCCTCTCTTTCTTGTACTGCCATTACATTACATTGGTGTTCTTGTTGGTTTTCACACTTTTCTAAGGTTCCATTAATTCTTCTGCATTCATTCTTCTCCTCTTCAGATTGCATTAGTTTTATACCTGTCTCTTCAAGTCTGCTGATAGTTTCTGCTTCCAGCTGACCTGTACTTACTGTGGAGTCACTCTAAGAAATTTTAATTTTAGTGATTGCACTGTTGAACTCTAAGCTATTTTTCTATTTTTTATAATTTCTATTTATTGATTGATATTTTCTATTTGATGAGGCATTGCCCTCATTCTCTTTAACTTCTTTATTCATTGCTTGCTTTAGTTCCTTAAGCATATTGATTATAGCTGCTTTGAAATTTTTGCCTGCTAAGTCAGAAATCTTGCTTTATCAAGGGTGTTTTCTTTGCTTGCCTTTTTTTTTTCTATAAATGAATTGCACTTTCGTCTTTCATGTTACTTTACATGACTTACAATATTTTGTTGCAAACTGCACATTAGATAATATGTTATAGCCATTCTGGATACTAATTCCCTCCTGTTGTGGTTTTCTTGCTTGTGTGTGAATGTAGACCTGACTGGACTACTTCCGCGAAGTCTCTGCCATCGCCCCACAGAGGCACAGTCTTGGGCATCCCCACAATCACTCTTGGACAAACGTGGTGTTAGCAAGGCTCTCTTTGTCTCTTTCCCTGTTCTCTCTGGTTAGTTGTCTACCTTTGTTGCCATCACACCTGGTTGTTGGTCCCCATTCATCACCAACTGCTTGCTCTACTGGTGTTGACAATGTCCAAGATCATCAGTTGTTCACAGTCTGATCCAGTCAAATTCAGTTGATTGCAGCGGTAGTCTTTGAGTCCAGGCTTTGTGAGCTGTTACAATGCAGGGGTTCTTTTCTTAGCTGTTAAGTTCCTGGCTTGTTTTGTTAAACGTCTAGCTCTTCTAAGCTCTTCTAAGCTCTTTCTAAGGTTTGGCTTGTTGCTGTTAAGTCACTAACAGCCTCTTCTTAATTGCCTACTACAAAATCTCTGTGGTCTTGGAGACTATCCTTAGGTTTGAGCTTCCCTGCACTCTGTTCCAATAAACTAACCTTTTGGGGAAAAACTATAGTGCCCTGCATTCTTGTGGCCTCACTCCCTTCCCAGGAAATACTTCTGTACCACTGCTCTGGGTGGGGGCAGGAAGAGCAGCCAGATTCTTCTGGAGCAGGCGTCTTCAAACTACGGCCTGCAGGCCACATGCAGCCCACTGAGGACATTTATCTGGCCCGCCAGGTATTTTAGCCATGACTGCCTGTCCTGCTTAGCAGCCGACTCGTCCGCAGTGCGCATGTGTGGAATGTGCGCCACACTCTCCAACGGCCCTCCAAGGGTCTGAGGGATGGTGAACTGGCCCCCTGTTTAAAAAATGTGAGGACCCTTGAACTGGAGTAACAGACTCCCCTCATAAACAAGTCGTTGGATGAGGGGAGCAGCACTGGTGTTCTCCACTTGCAGGTCCAGGCTGAGAGGAGGAAGGGAGGAAGGGACACCCAGACATCTCAGTCACTAGGGCCTGGAATAGAACATCTGCAACATGGATCTGGGGTAGTGGGGAATGTGAAATGCTGGTAGCTTGCCCCACCTGGAGGTACAACGTAGCTCTCACAACTGGATGCTGCAAGCTCCAAGAGCCCTGTGTTCTTATCTGCAACCACCTCCCTGAGTAGAGCTTCCATCAGGATGAATTAATAGTAGAAGGAGCAAGTCATGGCTCCAATTCCACCAACTTTCACGCTTCCTAAAGAAATTTAGTAAATTTGTTTAAATAAATGTATGTCCTCTAGCTGTACACTGCTAAGAAAATTTCCAGAGTTTCCTTAAACCAGACTTTAAGTGGTTGAGCTTTGGATATAATTTCTTTACAATTTATGGTCATTTAATTTGGGAAAGAGTCTACGTAGGCCTTCATGCCACCATTCCAAAAGTATTTGTCTTCAAGTTGAATTGAATTACCTTTCAGCATCAGAATGTTGCTGTTACTTTGACAACAGATATATTTATGTTCCCGGTATTGGAGTTTAGAGGATTTTTTATAATAACGAGGAGAAAAGAATTTACTCATTTCCAAATGTCATGCTGAAGATATTATACAATTTTCTTTAAACCTGTGTGTGTGCGTTTGTGTGTGTGTGTGTATGTATATATATAATTTTTTAAAGTGAAAATGCTGGGGAATGAAAGGGCTAATTTTAAGGCTAGAAGATAGGGCCCTCATGAAAAGTGAGACATGTTATTTAGTTTTAAATGTTTTCTAATGCTATTATAAGCCCATAAAAATCATATGCTCAGCCCCTTTCATTTTAAAGTTCTCAGTCTACATTGTGACTGTAATATTAACGCGTGGCGGGTTGTTTCTCGTTTTGTTTGTTTGTTGTTTTAACTCTCTCCAACGCACAGAAAAGAGGAAAACCAGCCTTCTGGACCAGCTGACCAACACCAGCGGGACGGTGATCGGCGTGACGTCCTGCATCGTGATCATCCTGATTATCATTTCTGTCATCGTGCAGATCAAACAGCCTCGCAAAAAGTACATCCAGAGGAAATCAGACTTCGACCAGACGGTGTTCCAGGAGGTGTTTGAGCCTCCTCATTACGAGCTATGTACTCTCAGAGGGACAGGAGCGACAGCTGACTTTGCGGACGTGGCAGATGACTTTGAAAATTACCATAAACTGCGGAGGTCATCTTCCAAATGCATTCACGACCACCACTGTGGATCCCAACTGTCCAGTACTAAAGGCAGCCGCAGTAACCTCAGCACAAGAGATGCTTCTATCTTGACCGAGATGCCCGCACAGCCCATCAAACCCCTCATCCCGCCCATGAACAGAAGGAATATCCTCGTCATGAAACACAACTACTCGCAGGATGCTGCAGATGCCTGTGACATAGACGAAATCGAGGAGGTGCCGACTACCAGTCACAGGCTGTCCAGACACGATAAAGCCGTCCAGCGGTCAGTATCAATAGATTTTTTGATGACAACTATAACCTGAGGACCGTAATACTTCCAGAGTGTTGTCTTCTATTTTGTTCTTCATATTTCAGTTTCCCCTTGATTAATGATTTGAGCCATAGTGTCTCAACTTTTTTCTTCGTTTTCTTTTTCGGTGTTATCCATACACTTACTAAGTCCCATCCATGTGCATGGTATGTATATGTGTGGGAACACACATGCACACACAGACCAAAGATATTTCATTTGTTTCTAAACATATACAAATATCTATTTCTATAAAAAATTATCGGTTTTAATTTATAATACAGATTTATGTTGATAATTTGATTCCACATGGTCATTGATGTTGATCTCATCAATATTTATATATTTTAAGATATGAAATGATATTTGGAAACAATTGCCTTACCAAGATGGCTTGCCCCATCTTGCTGAATAATTTTAATCCAAAAATAACATATTTTGCAATATAATATATTTATTTTTGGTATGAAAATGAAAATACTTTTATTTCACGTATCACATAATACTTATATTAGAAATTACATATGATAGCATGATATATTAAACATATATATTTAAATATAGCAAGAATTATTATAAACATTTGATTTATTTCCTTTTAATACAAATACAGTATTATCTGTGTTATATTATTAGTCCTAAAATCAGTGAAAGTTTTGAGGAAAAAAATTAAAGTAATTATTTTAAATTCCAAAATCCAGTCTGCTTATACTTTGTTTTGCATGTTTACTAGCATATAGTTTATTGTATAAATTGACCTACTTTCTCCATTCATCATACACTCTCAAAAACTGAAATATTTTAGTTAATTTGATACATTTTGCATGCTGATGAAAGAAACATCTATTTCCACAGTTTTATGAATTTTAGGAATGCTCTTAGTAAATATTTGTGTGGATATATTTATTTTTGTGCAAATATTACTTTGTTGAATGAAATAGCCATAACATTCCAGGTTCTGCCTCATTGGGTCTCTAAGCAAACATGAATCTGAATACAACACAACTAGGGTCTAAAAAGAAAATTCAAGGTAAGCAAATGCCCTTGGTTCCTTCTCCCACTTTGTTGTATTCTGTTTTGTTTTGTTTTGTTGCAATTGT
Organism: Mirza zaza; assembly: GCA_008750895.1. Classification (NCBI taxonomy): domain Eukaryota; kingdom Metazoa; phylum Chordata; class Mammalia; order Primates; family Cheirogaleidae; genus Mirza; species Mirza zaza. Next base: position 18,835 of record VSMD01058196.1, on the reverse strand, counting down.
CTTGTAGTTTTTTAGGGAATGTGCTATTTATTCATTATTTCTTGAGATATGTGTTTCATGACATTTCATGATTAGAAGTATAATGAATATTTTATTCATTGCTAATGGAGGGTTGATTCTCAGGATATATGTCTTTAAAATAAATGTTAATTTCTTACCATCAAGCATTGTACCAAAATGTTATTAAAAAGAACATCAAATTATTAAGCTAAATTTTACATGTTTTAAGGAAAAGATAATACAATCATGAATTTTCTTCAAAGAAATATCAGAAGAAACCCAAGTTTTTTGAAATAAAAAAAAATTAGAATATTCAATCTCAATACAGCTGAAGTAAATATATAGAACTGGTAATTATTTTATATAATTTGGCAACAGTCTACTCAAAATTCATACACTAAGTATTTGGTGGTACTTATACATTTTATGCACTCTTATTTTTGCATGCATATGTAATTTATCTCATCAAAATTAAATGCAGCATGTTATGTCAAATTTTATAAGATAAAATTTGAATGCTTGATAATGTACAAGGTTCCATTAATACAAGTTGTCTACGTGTACTTCTATTTTGTTATCAGATATCATAATGGCTTTACTTACTGCACTTGATAGTCTATATCTATACTAGTCTAATGTGTCTCCAATTAAATTTGCTTGACAGTTATTTCTTCAAAATTCTTCAAGCCTATCAACTATTCTTGAATTAGGTGAATGCATTTCCATGCTCTATATTACCTTAATAAATTGGTGTATTTGTATGCATTTTTCATTGGGAGAAAATGTTTTAACTGTGTTTTATTTTCAGAGAAGAACTATTTATACAAACATGGGGACTATGAAAAGAAAATTCTATAGCGAATTGTGAAAAGTGGACATATTTCTAAATTCATTCCACTGCCTTTATCCAAACATAAGAATTACAGACATTTGTTATTCCTTCGGCAAGACATCCCCGCTGCACAATGATATGTTCATTTCGTAATTTGGTTGCTGGCCACCAAGTGCTCCTTAGTTTTTAAATACATTTTAAGATTTACTGGAAACTTGAAGAAGAAATTAGTTCCTGATTAAGACTACCCCAACTTTATTTTTGCTGTCAGTTTCACTTTTGTTTCTATGTTGTTTTATGTCTTTGTTATATAATTGTACATTGTGTGATATGTGAAAAAAAAACCATGAATTTGGATGAACCTTGTGTTACATGTACATTGTTTTCATTATATAGACTGCTTGAGAATAGTGCGTTCCTGAGTGATTTTGAACATGCTACAGTGAAAAGTGAAAATGTGGACCATGGAAACACCAGCTAGAGGTCTATGGACTATACACACCTATTGTTATATGATGGTTAAATGCAGCAAAAAGTAATGAGTAAAATTACTAGATTGCAATGAGAAAAAAAAAATCTCGTTTTTGGTCTCTCCTATATACCCCTGATTTCCTTTTTGTTTTATACTAAAGAAAATACTGAGTTTCAGAAATAGTTTTTGAAATAAGGTATTTTGCCATTCATACCCTACAATAGAAATGTTTTTGATTAAGCACTTAGCAATATGACTGTATTGACAGTTTGAAAAAATACCCTGCATGTCAGTACTGGATATTTGAGTTGGGAAAATATCCTTTTTGTTAGACACATTGTAAAAAGCATGCATTCTCAAATATTGCTGTTACTGTTCCATTTCTTTTGGTCATATGCTTGCTACTTGTAACTTTTTATATAAAGATATATAAAATGTATAATAATTTCCTAAATTGAGTTAAGAGAAATGTTTTCTTCTATTAGAGTGATAAAAAAGCTGACTCTTATAGGTACACATTTTATATCAACTCTTTCCACCTTTCAGGGTACAGGATATCCGTTAGTATTGAAGTTTAATTCTCCAAATATTTGACTTCTAAAAGTTTAGGGAATATGTTCTCCTTTTAGAATAGGAAGGTCTTTTTTTAGATGCTTCAAAATCACAGGCTCTTTTATGTCCTAAATTACATCATTCTCCATTATTCTTATACTCAGGCACGGAATATGACACCAGAGGGTTAGTGATTATGATGTATTTCATATGAATAAAGTAAAATCCTAAAATGTATTTATTTAATTTGTGTTGAATTGTATACACATTCTATAAAATTCGATTTAGTGAGTGGGTACTTTAAAAAATATTGTATGTATAATCGTTAAAAAAATGAAAAACCATAATTACTATAAATCTGCTTACCAACGTTTTCAAAACTACTGAATTCTACAGGCTAAAAGAATTCTGTTCTTCAACTAGCATAGCAATCTAGTCTACCACAATTCAGACCTTGCAACTCAAGCAGGATTTACAAACCAAATAGATAAATTACTGTTTTACATCTCTGTCAGGAATTCAGTTTCTTACATTAAGAAACAAGTAAATGAAAAATAAAATTTTTATAGTATAGAAATCAAAAAATTATCACAACGTTGAATACTCTATATTGAAAAAATGTCAACCTACACAAATAATCACTTCCGATGAATTTGATAAAGTGGGGAACTGAAAAAAATGTATTGAACATAATGAATACTAATTATTTTTGAATGTCATGTTACACATCTTTATACACATTGCTTATGATAAAATATACCCTTTTTATTTGGCTTGACCAATTTATTTATTACCATGCTTACTTTTATGCCTTTTAATTCAAAGTTAATGCACCAAAGATTATTTTTTAAATGATTAGTTATATTTTATATTGCTTTCTCTATTTAGATATCTTCATAGGACTCCTTTCACTTTGAATGATAATCTCAAAAAGTATGATATATTTGTCAAGACTTTTTATTTATAACAGCAATAAAGGTAGGAAAATAAATTAGGTGACCATTTCACCATTCACTTGTCCTGTAGCTGCCCACAGACTTTCCATCCCTTCCAATTCCTCCTACACAGACAGATGATCCTATGCTTAAAAGATATTTATACCAGAAATGCACTAATGGAGACTTTAATAAAAACTCCACCAAACTAAACTAAGTAAATTAATAAGAATGAATAGCTCACAGGTATTTAATACACAGCATCTTCATGGGAAAACAAAAACATTTCAAATGAAGAATAGACCTCCTCAGTGGTAATACTAGAATTATTTAACAACATGTAGGAACTGATTCATCAGAAAAGAACATAGGATGTTGGGGCAATGTCCTAGAGTCCTGCTATTTTCCGGCAGCAGCTCTGGATGCTGGATCTTGGGAGTGCAGGGCTTCAGCAGAGCTGGGAGATGTTCTCTCCAGAGCCCTGGAGGTTCCTATTTTAAAAACAGTATTGAAATTTATCAATATATTAAAAACTCCTATTTAATGGCTACATCAGATCTTATCACCTGAGTTCAACCTTTGGCCAACATTCGAAAGAGGGTGACATAGGTAGATAAGGAAAGAGATGTTTCAAGATGTGTAAGTCAAGTTATTTTAATAAATATTTGTATTTTTTGATAAAGTGAATTCAAATATTAACACAAGTACTCTATCAATTCAGTAATTTGGTTTTAAGTCATGTATTGAGTTTAGTCTATTATGTTAATTTGACAAAGTTATTTTTTAAATTTTATTTTTCTATGTTTGAATTCACTTTTCAAAATCAGTGGCATATCATAATTACAAGCATCACCTGTGAAGCCCTGAGTTAAGCTTTGTATACTTCTGTCCAAGTGCACTTTAGTTGCCTACTTCAAAGTGTCCTGATTTGGAAATCTGATTTTTGGGACCTCTTTTAATACACATGCCAATTTTATGTATCACATTGCAAAATAGACACATGTGATGTTTGATTTACCATAATTAGCCTTGATTTGTTAGATAATTAAAGTGGCTATAAACATAATTTGAGATCAATATCATTGGGCTTAAGGAAGAAAAACCCACATTGTGGAAATGCTTACTTTTCTGTTTCACATTACTTTTTTTCTACTAAAAATATTCCAATGAGTCTAATTCACTCTATAAGCTATGATTCTCAGTGGTTAATAAATTTAGGTCTTTGGCATTACTTCACTATTCATGCACGGTACTGCATCAACTTTTTCCATATTTTTCCCTTAGGAATTTAATTTGGATTTTCCTCAAGTTTTATACCCTTTATTTTTTTAAAAAAATCCAAATCCATGAATAGGTTTTCTTTAACCTCAGTATATCAGAATAAATTAGAAAATGTGACCCTGCTTCCCATTACCTTTATTAAATTGATGACAAATAATTTATTGAGGTGTTGGCAATGAAATAAATAATACCATCTTATCATGAAGTTTGTATATTTCAGTGATGAAAATGAGACGTGTCAGATTCCAACTCTGGAGGGAGATTATATAAATAAAACCTTTAAAATTCTCTGAACTCCAGATGAATATGATTTGAAAAGTGGGTTTTGGTTTTGTCTAACTGTACTGAAGTGAGTTAGCTTCTGTGCTGTTTATCTTTGTGGACCCTTTCCTCCATGGACTCATTTCTGTCCATCACAGTCTGGCACAAAAGATCCAGCCAAAAAATTGTGAAATAGATGAAAAATAAAAGAAACAGATGAGTCAATTATTAGTCTCTTATCCATTTGATTAGTATTTCCCATGCTCCTCTTAAATGTTGAATAAAGTAGCAAAATAAAAAGTCTGTTAAAATAGAGATATGCTTTTATAAATAATCCTGTTCAATAAATCCGGTGCCCTTTGTTAATTTAGAAATATCCTGATTCATTTCATTAATGAATTTGTTTAAATAATACTAAAAATTTATCTCAGTTATATCATAGAAATGAATCAAACAGGGTAATAAAAATAACAAATACAGGTGACTGATGTCAGACATTCATAACAATTCGTTATTTTCCTTGTAGCCTCTGGTTCTGTACTCCCTTGTGTGCGTTAAAGAGGTAAATGCTTTCTTAACATGCCTCTAGTTCCTCAGAGGTAGGAAACAAAACTCAGCCTGCTTCAGGCTTTTGTCATTTTCTTGAGTTGGTTTCCACAAAGTCCATATTCCTAAGCCAGTATGATCATATAATTAAACTGTCCCTTTATATCTATAATCATTGTGCAGCCAATGTGTTCTTTGTCCCAACTTCTACTATCTTTCCAACCTCTGAGGCATGCTATTTTACCGTGTTTCATTTTTGAAAAGTTGGTTTTGTGCCCTCTCAGTAGTCACAGATACTGACAGAAAGCTTAAAAGTGAACAGAAAGCACAGTGTATAAATTATTTAAAATAAAACATTCCTTTTATATCACATTATAAAATGTGTACTGTTTATTCACTCTCCCATTAATTAAATTCGATGTCAATAGAGCTAGCCTTTTTGAGCCTCTACAATCTATATACCGAGCTTCTTCCTGAGTACTTGGGAGAGGAAAATGAAGAAGGTGATCTAGTAGAGAACATAATTATGGAGTCTTATAGAAGGAAGAGTTCTCAGAGGAGCTGTGTAAGGAAAATTAAGCTCAAAATTATCTGCCGTGTTGATCATCTTGAAAAGCTGATTACACGTCCCCGTTTAACTCCTCCATCCTTTCCTGTGGAAGATAAAACTTCTTCAGCTGTCAAGAGAATACCATAAAAGTGATGTTTTATAATCAAGAAGTTAGTAGCAGATAAAGATATCTTCTTAAGAGGATCAAGAGAGGCATTGTAAATAGTTGACCCTATAAGCAGGTCTTAAAGGATGGAGACCATTGTCAAAAGGGACTGCAGGGAGAAACTTTCACCTAGAGTAATTAGAGCAGGTGTGGTCTTAGAAGACCATTTGTTTGAACTGGCTGGAGCAGAGACAGGAGAATAATGGTAAATATAGTTGAGTTTACATCATGATTTCTGAGTGCATGTGATACCATCCAAAGCAGTATACATTTTATTTAAGGGAGAATATTTTAATGTCTGTTACCAAAGTGTGGCTTAAGAGTGGTACGTTAAGTAGAATCCTCTGAGAGGAATATGTTTGCTAAATTGAGTGAGTGGCAGTAAGTAGAGAAAATCAAAACAGTTTAGAAACAAGATACTTAAAAAGTAACTGGTGGGTTGTTAGATATCTAGGAATATTTGTCTGGATTTTCTACTTATTTTCTACTATATATTATTGTTCCAAGGTTATGATTGACTTGTGAACATACTACGTGTCACATGCCAAACACTATTCTCAGTGTTTCACATGTAATCTTTTCCCTGATCATCTTAGCAATTTTATGAATAATAATATTTGTTGTTATCAGTTGTACAGATGAGGAAACTAGAGAGAGTTTTAGTAAATTTTCTAAGATTGTACTTAAAGAGCGATGAACACAGCTTTGAAATTAAGCTAACAACAGAGTCAACCAATGATCTTTACCATTGTGCAATACAACCCTATGAATATTCTACAGAGTCCGTATCACTGACAAAAGTTGATATCTATCCATATGAACCCCACAGTTTTGTGTTTTCTCATCTGCAAAAATATGTATTATAGTACCTTCTCTCCACCTTACCTTACCGAGTGTGAAGATCAAAATGACTATACATTGGAAGATATTTTTTTTATACCCTATAATGCATTATACAAAATAAATCATTTTTCCAAAGTCGTGTGTAAACTTCATTTCGTAACCAACACGGAACAAATGTGTCATCTATAAAGAGCAGCAGTGAAGAAAAACTCCCAGCTTCTCTTGCCCTCAGTAAAATACATGACTTTCAGAACCCACTGATCCTCACTTCATCTGAATGATGTCTCCTCCAATGTTTATTTTATTGCATCATCTTATTGAAGTGCTGTTCATCATTCATGAACAACAGTGAGCGGTGGAGCTCCTAAGTGACCCCAAAAGCTCTCATCATCAAGTATGCACAGAAAAGCAAATCCTGTTTTTCAATCACAGATAATTGTTTGGCACAAATTCACATAATGGCATGTGAATAAGCAAGCAAATAGACATTCGTGTAGGTAAGTGCGGTTGTATAACCAAAATTATCATATACAAATGTGGTGTGCTATAGTGAAAATAGATTTTCAAAAGGTCGAACTCAAACTCTAGTTTCATTTCATGCCACTTATGTGCTCTTTAAAAAGTTATTTGAATCCTCCGAGTTTCCACTCTTTGTAAAATAGATAAAGCTATACCTAAGAAAGGCGTCTGTGAGAACTGGAGACGATATGCATAAAAATGCCGCATGAGATCAGTGATACCACAGTGAGGGCAGTAGTATTTACACTGGTGTTTTGCTTTATAGAATGGAAAAAAAATGTCCCTTGTGTGTTATACTTTTTATGTATCTGTGGATACAGGCATTCCTGACAAAAACAAATGTTCCATCTCTGTGAGCCTGATAGCTTTCAGCAAGTCAGGAAAAGACCTCACCTTTAAATGTCACAAATCATCCAATCATCAATTTCTAAGGGATTATTAAGACAGAGGACCAGATGGAAGAAACATAAGCATTAGTAAGGTGGGAAGAAACAAGGATCAGATATTGTCTGTTAGCTCTTAATATGCCACCATATAAATGGGGATAATCTACCAGAAGAGGCACCAACACATATACGCTATTAATAATGTGGATATGAGAACTGCTAATTTCTAGAATATATGTTTGAATACAGACATCAGGACTGACCAATCTGGGTATCCTTCAAAATAACTAAGGACATTATACATAAGTAATAGTCAATATGTGCTGTGAAGTGAACAAATGAATGAAAAAATCACATGTACATAAATAAGTTTCTTTATTTGTCACAGAAGCTCTATCCAAACACACCCAGATTATATTTATTAGTGATACTACTTTGTATATGAATTTAACCTTTATCTAAACTGATCTATTCTTCCATTTATAGCCCTGTCTTATTGGTGGAAACATCCATAGTTTTCTTGGCTGAGAGAATACAATGGCAAGGAGGAAATACAAATATTATCCAAGGCATAGTAGCCATTTGTAAACAATTGTCATTACAGAGAAGTTCAATACTTCTATATGTCTTAATAAGAGACAGTTTCCACAGTTGCAAATAATTTCAGATGCCTATTTATTTATTTATTTTTATTATTTTTTTGAAACAGAGTCTTGCTCTGTTGCCTGGACTAGAGTGCCGTGGCGTCAGCCTAGCTCACAACAACCTCAAACTCCTGGGCTCAAGCAATCCTATGGCCTCAGCCTGCCAAATAGCTGGGACTAAAAGCATGTACCACCATGCTCGGCTAATTTTTTCTATATATTTTTAGTTGTCCAGCTAATTTGTTTCTATTTTTTTTTTTTTTTTTTTTTAGTAGAGACCTGGGTCTCACTTCTTGCTCAGGCTGGTCTTGAACTCCTGAGCTCAAACGATCCACCTGCCTCAGACTCCCAGAGTGCTAAGATTATAGGTGTGAGCCACAGCACCAGGCCTCAGATGCCTTTTTAAACTCTTCTATTACCCACACTTACATTTATGGTATATTTTTGTTTATATGGTTTGCCATAAGTGAGGAAAATTGATGGCATTTTTCTGGAGATTATTTAGCCAAAATTTAAATATAAAGTTAGAAGAAAATTTTTGAAATGGTAATTTTTGTAATTTTAGTTGGTATTCACATTTGGAATAATTTGGTTTTCATTTCCTTTCATAAGTAAATACATTTAAAGTCCCGATACAAAGAAACACACATATATTTTCAGTCTTTCTTATGTATCTATGTTTAGATAACTGCATCTGAAAAGTCAAGGATTAAATCAGTAATAATTAACTTAGAAAAACAGAGAAGGGATCCATTTAAGAAAATTAACTGGTATTCTCTTATTATATTAAACTATAAACCACCGAATATGCATTTTCTAAAATATGACCATCTAAAATTATGTCCTAATTTATTTTCATTTTTATAGTATTTTTCAGTTATAAAACAAAAATATTTTTGGCTCTCAAACAGAATGTGGTTAGTTACTGTTCATCTAGTTGGACAAAAATAGAGTCATTATTATTGTTCTAATTATGTGTCATTATATATAATTGTTAAAAATCAAATTCGACGAGGTACAGTGGCTCACACCTATCTATAATCCCAGCACTTTGGGAGGCAAAGGCAGGAGGATCTCATGAGTGCAGCAGTCTCATTGCACTACTGCACTACAGCCTGGGGGACAGAGCAAGACGCAGTCTCTTAAAAAAGAAATTTTAATTCATAATATGAATTACATAACAGAGGGTTACAAAAATTGTTTTATTTATTGATTTAAATACAGAAAAGGAGCTTTACTACTTATAATTTTTTCCGTTCTTATCAACATTGTTACCCTATGCATTTAATAATTGTACAGAAATACTATTCAGCTACGAAGAAGGATAAATTGTGTTCTTCTGCAACAATTTGGATGGAACTGGGGACCATTATCCTAAGTGTAGTATCTAAAGAATGGAAAAGCAAATACCCAATGTACTCGCTATTAAACTGGAGCTAACCAATGAGCACACGTGTGCACAGAGGGAAGTAAAACTCGGTGGAAATCAAGCAGGGGGGAGAGAGACAAGGGGATGAGTGAAAACCTATCAAATGGGTAAAATGAACACTACGTGGGTGATGGGCACACTTACAATCCTGACTCAAGTGTAACAAAATTGATACATGTAAACAAAACCATTTGCACCCCTGCAATATTTTTAAATAAAAAATTAATTGTACAGTTATATTTCCTTAAAATATCTGCAATTTTGGATGTTACATCAGCTACAGTGTTATTCCCAATTCCAAATTAATATTATGGTATAATTACTATTTTTATTTATAGTGCGGTCAGATAATTTCTTAGCCAATAAGCTGTTCAAATCATAGATAAATGATCATTATAGCAAAAAAGTTTCTGAGAACCCTAGTAAGCAGCTTTTATAGCCATTGCATAATATCTTGTTCATTATGTTGTAAAGACAGATAGCTCTGATTGGTGGTATGTGAACTCCACAATCCCAAGGAATTATAACAAAAAATAGGAAATTGCTATTTTGAAAACCATCTCTTTCATTTTCACTCAAAATGAGAATAATCTATACACATTTTATTCTCTATTACCCTGATAATCTAGTTTTAAGTAATTTCCCATTCACTTTTGTTTATTCATCCTTTATTATTTAAAAATGAATAAATAATATTTTAAGAAACCATACCTGAAATATTATGAATTTATTTAACCTATAAACCTAGTACTCTGTATTCTATTACTTCCATGAATCTACTTTTATAAACTGAAAATGGCATCTAAATAATTAGAGGGGAAAGGAAGTTCAGGATATTCCCAATTATTAATTAAAATCAAAATTATTTTGATTCTATGCTCTAACGTTCCGACTATAAAGACAAGACATATCTTGGCACAATTAAAATTGTTTTTCATATTAACAAAATAACAAGTATAAAATGTACGCTAAGCAAAGTATACACTCTCTTAGGCTTTAGGAAAGTGTAAAACAAAATCACCAGCTACTGGAGGATAAATAAGCAAGGACAATATTTTTTGACTGGTTGAAGTAGAATAAAAATTAAAGCATTAAATATAAATTCTTTACAGATTCAAAAATATTTTTATAAAGAAATAAAAAGCCAGTCATTTGTTATCTGTATTTTCAACTGGATTATATAGGTTCTAATGAACTGCTAATTGGTTTTGCCATATTTAGATTACAGTAATTATATTCAATCTAAGGCTGAGAAAATCTTCCTCCTCCTACACTCTCTCCTCCTTTCCTCCCTCCCTCCTTTTTTCCTTCCTGTCTCCCCATTCATTTATTTGGACTCCTTTAAAATAACAGTAGCCTAGAGCTTTTTTTTTTTGCTTCAGTTTGAATAGTTATATCAATTATTTTTTCATATCAAGAAACATTGATAATTTTATCATATTTTGACTGTAATAATCCGTAAGAGTATCGTTTTCATTTGGCTAATTTTTAACTATTCTGCATAGTGGAGGGTAAAGATTGTCACTGCCATCTTCTCCAAGATGTATACATATGGTATTGTCCTTGGTGCTATTTTAACTACATAATCATCAGCATAAAACTCAATGGCTGTACACTGAGTGCCTATTCTGTGCCTAGTACTGGCATGCCTGTGTGAAAGATGCAAATAAAGGCAAATAGTGGCTCTGAATTTATTACATGAAAATAGACCACAATTCCTCAGGCAGAATTTTCAGCCAATTAGTTGATGACAAATCAATACACTTCTTGGTCACTGCCACTTAATTATAAATAGCATGCTTGGACCGACTTGCAGTTATTCAAGGTAAGGACAAAGCTATTATATTTCTTAATGCAATTCAATTGTGATAATTTTTGGCTAAAATGTTCAAGTTGTCCTGAACAAATTCCTTTGATATGTGGGTACATTAAATTAGGTTTCACTTATTTTTATTATTGGAAGAAAATGAGATAAGTGAAAAGATCCAGTGCCTGCCCCAGTGATGAAAAGAAAATATTTTAATGCATGGACCAGTTAGATGACATTCAATAAAGGAAAAGAATAAATCATCAGCCTTAATAGACATAAAGTGACATTTTGTTAGCATTTTCTATCATATGTGCTATTTATAACTTGTAAAATTCCAAATATGTTCCTTTTTATTGGTAATGCATAGACAAATGGAGAGCAATACTTTTCATTAACAGTCATGAAATATATTATTTAGTTACCTTCGTGTTTGTATTTAATTATTTTAATTAAATGTGATACTTTTTAGCTGGTAAGTCATAAAATATGGAACGTGATGAGACTAGCATAGAGTAAACCTATAGGTCACTGAGGCATTTTAATTTCACTGAATTATAAAACTGTTTATAAAAGTGACAATTCTCAGATCTAGATGTTGATAAGATTTACATGATTTCTACTAAAAGAAATAAATTTGTTGACCTAAACCCTGCCAGATTCCATCCACAGAAACAGTGAGATGATGAATGTATGTTGTTTTGTGCTGCTGAGCTTTGGGGTGATTTGTTAGGCAGCGTGAGATAACTAATACAGGAGGAGATGTCTCTTAGCAGAGATCAGTTGTCGGGAGCTGGAGACCACAAAAAATATGAGGGAATTTGGGTGGAGATGTCAATACTATTCTCTATCTTGACCATGGTTGTGATTTCATAATAATATATGTCTGTCAAGACTCACTGAATGGTACACCAAAATGAATTTCATTATTTGTAAATTATATTTTAATAAAGTGTTAATATACATACATATACACAGATATATGTCTTTCTCATTTATAAAGAAGTATTAGTAGGTTATGCTTTCTAAACAAAATCACACTCAAAATACAAAAATTGGGAAGTTTTAAATGGCAATACAAGTAACATTTAAAATAAATTTCTTAAAGCATATATCAATTCAGTATATTTAGAAACCATGCCACATTCTAGATTTTTAGCCTCTCATGTATAATGTCTTTATGAATAAAAGTTTTATATTTAAAAAAATTGATTTTTAGAGGGAGTTTTTCTAAATAGATCATTATTGCTAAGATGTATCCTGTGAGAAGATTTTTATAAATGTATTTGTCCAACTTTCTGTAAGGATAATCTTTATGTTTTTTTAAAAAGTTTAATTAACTTATATTAATTGATAATATTAAAAGTACTTTATGAAATGTTAATATACTTAAAAGAAAATACTTTCTTGTTTCATTTCTTTTGTATAGCCAAGGTTTTCCTCCCAACTATATGGAAAAATTTACAAAATATATAGATATTTTCTGCTTAGTTTATTACCTCTGTGTTATCTCCACAATGTTTTTGTTTTTCAGCACTCTTACACCTTTGCAATGGATTACCTTTATCAAAATCCCTCTGTTGAGGTACCTGGTATGTTTTCTGTTTCACTGACCAAAGGATTATGATGAATTTTAATTGGATTTTTTTCCTTCCTAAGGACTTTTAAAAATTCTTCCTTGAGAAGCTTTTGCTTAATTTATGACAACTTTACTAATCAAATTTCCCACTAGAAAGAAGTATTTCACTGGATTATTTCTGGGTTACTAGTTCTATACAATGAGACATTAAATTTTATATGGCTACAATGCCTGTGTTTATAATTAACAGGCATTCTGTTTTCATGGGGTGGGTAGTCCTCAATTCTCATGGGGATTTCACAGGAACATATCAATGACATTGAAATGACATTGAAATGAAGGAGGACTGTCTTTCTAATTGATATGTCTTACCTAGTCAGCTCTAGGCAACTTCTTAATTTATGTATATTGACCATAAGCAATTTTAAATTGTCTATAAATGTAACTTTATTCTCTATTAATAAAACACTGTAAAATGGTTGTCCAGTATGGTACTACTGATGACTTGAAAGAGACCGTAGAGACCATACTTTGATATATTTTTAGAAGTTTCAGAGCCTCTCCTAGGAGGGTTCACAACTTAACTTCTAATTAACCAGCCACAGAGCCTGGAAAGTTAAAAATATATAACCTCAATTTTTCTCAAAGAATGATTTTAAATCTAATAACCTGGTGATAAAGGATTTAAACCTATTTAAGGAAACCACCATCAAACTTTTATCTTAAGGGAACAGAGAGACAACCAGATGTGGCTGATAGGGGAATGGAGTGATTATGACTCAGTCTGTGATCTGTTTAAATTGTGTCCTACAGCCTGTGATTATACATAAGAAAAGATTCATTTTCCTAGGTTAATCAGATGAAACTATAGGTTGTCATGATTAAATTTATTTCATACAATAATATTCTTAGCACTTCTCAAGTTTGGATTCTTACAGAATATTAATATGTATGTATTTCTATTTTACTAGTAAATCTAGCAAATTTTGCTAATTCTGAAGGCATAACAAGAAGAACGGGCTTGATCTCAAAAGGTAGACAACCAGCAAAACAGTCAGCCCTGCACCGAAGTATTAACAATAAGTAGCTATTTGAATATTCAGTTTACAGGAGGCATAGTTCTAATTACTCTACAGGTATTTACTCAGTTAACCCTTAAGACAATCTGATAAAGTAGTTGTTATCAGCTTTAGTATGAAAAAATGAGGCCCCAAAAAGTTAAATAACCTTCCTGAGGTCATGTAACTAGTGAATTGTAAGGCTTGCTCTTAACCTTGGAAATGGTGGATGCAGAATCTATAGTCTTACCCGTGCATCATAATGATTCTCATTGATTTAGCCATTCATTAGGTTAAGTAGGTGGGAAGCAAAGTGGTAGCCACTGATCTGAAACCCACCCTTCCTACTTACTCCAGCAATCCCAGAGAGAGACAAGAGATCAGGACCAAAAAAAAAAAGGAACAATAGAACACTCATTTCTCCTGAAAACATGTTATTAGTAGATACTACTAATATCTAGATAGTATATACTAGAGAAAAATAGTGGAGAATCTTAAATGTATGAAATGCTTTTAGCAAGATGTACCTGGTCTGTCTAGGTTAGTGATGGTAAATGAACGTATAACTCACAGATTCATAGCATAAGATCTGCTAAAATTGTCAGGGCCAGGACGCAGTTACCTGAGTAAAGAGGATAATATTTTGTAACTGAAATTTCTCCTCTCATGATGCCCCGTACGCACCAGTCGGGGAGCTCCCTTGCGGAGTCAGAGTGGTACTGATGCGACCATAAAGGAACTTGAGAGCTTCATTTGCAATCCATCTTTCCCCATGCTTGGCCTGAATCTCATAAAGACTCCCGTACTTTGAACTACTGGTAAATATTTGTCCTCAGCAAGATATGTGATTTTTTAAAGTCTGATTTGAGACTCAGATGTTATTACATTTTTCAGTGTAATACTTTGTAAATTGTAAATTGACAGCTCAATCTCCTTGTCAACTTCTGAAAAGACATATCTAAGGACTATTCGAGAAAATATTTTGGAAGCTTATTTAAAAGCCACAATACCATCACAACTAGCCTCCTTTAGAACCTGACATTCTGCCCTTGTTTTTTCATGGGTTGCTCTCAGAACCCCTGATCGTCAAGGCAGGTGGAGCCCGGCAGAGGCTGGAACTGTGCTGCTGCCCAGTCACTGAAAAGGTGAATGATTCAGGCAGCTGCTAGGAAGGTCTGATTTTCGGCAACAGATCCCTCCGTTTTCTAATGTCTGGGAGTAAGCATTCATGGTGAGAATGACATGTTGCTACAAAACAAGACAAAGTTGACCGTAAAGAAGATTCTTGGACACACATTGTCTTGTTTCATTGTATCTTAACTGTAATTCTAAGTGAAGATAGTGTTACCTTCTCCATTTTACAGGTAAGTAAACTGAATGTTAAAGAAGTCAACCAGTATATTCAGTTCACTGAATTAATGAATTGGGCACCCATACCCTAAGAACAAACTCGTTTTCTACCAAAATGATGCCTTAATGTATTGAGCATCTGAGATGCACTAATGCTTGATATACATTATCTACTTCAATCCTTATAAACACGTTATAAGGTAAGTAAAAATAGCCAATGTTTGTTCCAAGACAATTTATGCTTGGTGACATTATATGACTTATTATAAAAAAAAAGAATTTGCATAAGTCAGCATTCTCCAGAGGAACAGAATCAACAGGGCATAGAGAGACAGAGAAAGAGAGAGAGAAAGGGGAGATCTATCAGGGAAGTGGGCTCACATGGCTGTGGTGGCTGACAAATCCCACAGTGGGCTGTCTCCAAGTAGCAGAAATGCGGGAAAGCCAGTAGCGGGCTCGATCCCATTCCAAAAGCGTGAGAACCACGGGACCTGATGGTATAGCTCTCAGTCCGAGGCCTGAGAATCTGGGAAACTACTGGTGCAAGTCCCAGAGTCCAAAGGTCAGAGAACCTGGAGTTCCCATGTCCTCCCGCAGTTGAAGATGGGTGTCCCAGCTCCAGAAGAGAAAGGGAAAAAAATCTACCTTTCCTCTGTCTTTTTGTTCTACCCAGGCCCTCAGCCAATTGGATGGTTCCCGCCCAGATTAGGTGAGCGCAACTCTTCCCCAGTCAGTCCATTGATTCAAATGCCAATCCCTTCCAGAAAGACTCTCACAGACACCTAGAAAGAAAAAAAAATACTTTACCAGCCATCTTAGTATCACTTAATCCAGTCAAGTTGACATCTAAAATTAACCGTCACAGGATCCAAAGCCATTTGGAGAAAAGTAAGTCTATATAATATGCATGCATCCTTATCTCTATGAAAACTATTTTTCCTGTCAAGATAGAGTTGTTTATTTGGTTTCTCTTAATAGGAATTATGTTGGAGTGTCTGTTTTTCAAAAAGCTCTGCCAACACTCTCTACAATCTGGCTTCTCTCTCTAGCTAAGGGATACAGCTGGTCGGTGCAAGGATTTGGAAGGAAGAATGGAGTGGAAGTCATTTCTTCTCAGAATGTCATAGTGGGAAGATGCAGCAGCTTCTTAGATGCGTCTACAGTCTTCTCTGGTCCTTAGCTGTGGTGGCCAGACGTGGAGCCTCTGACCTCTTGGAGAACTCTGGCTTCTCCCCAGCCCCCGTCCTCACTGACTGTTTCTCTAATTCCTCAACTGCTACCATCCAGACCTTTATTACCACATCTCCTCCTGCACCTATGGGAACCCTAATTCATTTATTAAATTCCTTATTCTTACAATGCTATGGAAATTCTGCGTTTCTGACTAAACCCACACTAACACAGATAGTAGATCATCCCTGTGGCCTAATTCAAATCATGATATTACCAATATAGGTGGAGTGGTTCTTTTCTAAAGTAAAGAGAATTGTCTTTGGTTAGAACATGTTTGACATTAAATATATAGATTCGTATATTTAGTTATGTATATACTTTATTGCAATGTATTACAATAAGTTTATTTAATTCTACTCAGTTGATTGTGAAAAATAAAAGATAGCAGGCATTAGAGAAATAATTAACATGTGCAAAGAAGCCTGTGGAAATGATAAGGTGAATGCTTTACCCAAATTGCTTCTACTGGTCAATATTGCTTTGGGGATAAGAATAAGTGTGTACATTGCTTTTCTTTTCTTTTCTATTTTTTTTTTTTATTTTCAGTCTCCATAGAGATTGTTAAAGATCGCCAATACCAACTATATTTCAAGTTTGTCATGGCAGGGTATTGGGAAAAGTTTTCAATTAGAAATAATAGTGCTTTGGATAAATTTCACTGGCCATGATACTGCCACTGCACAGAGCTTGTGAACATTGGTTTTGACCTGAGGTGGATCACACCCACATATGCGAAAGGATTTTGACATCACATAAATACAAAGAGCAACAATAATCTTACCAATGTCTAGAATGAGACTAACGGATTAAATAAGTTGATAATAATAGTGGCTGTATTATATTTAACTACATTTTTTAAAGTTCATAATCTAAAGAATGTATTTCACTGTTTATTTTTTAAATGGTTCCCATTTATTGGGTGTATCTAAAGTTTGAGGCTACTGAGTTTATAGGAAATTATATTTTTGTAATAAGTGATTTGGTGCAAAAAACATGAAGATAGCACATTCAGGTAAGCATATCTTTAAAAAGCCTGGATTTTTTTTTATCATAGATTGCAAAGATAAGGTCTTGCTAGGTACCAAGTGGCAGTGTATAAAATTGTATGTGTGGGGAAAAAGTAGCTTCTGTATGCAGAGTATACAACCTAAACATATAAAATAATAGCACTGTCACCAATGCTGTTATAAAGATTAATGCAAAGGACGTTATTTGAAAATGAAACCTGCTATTAAATGCTTGAAGCAATTACCATTGTGAGATCCAGTCCCACCTATTAGTATCCACTAATAAAGATTAACAGCTTTCTCTCTGTTATAGGTGTTTTATATTCTTAGTCTATCCCATGTCTCTGGTAGATAAAAGAATCTTTATGCATAATACTGCTGGGAATTTATTACTAAATAAAATTGCTCATCATTGTATATAAAAATATATTATTTTGGTTCATGATAATCTGAAAAAAACAGATATATACAAATCTACGGATAAAACAGGTTATAAATAATGTTTTGTTAGACTTGAGTGAATACTGATTTGTGGGCTTAAAGTAAAACGTATTGAGTTCAATATTTTTAATAGGATGAAAAAGAGCTATGATGAATGTGTAGTGAACCTTTCCTGCAAAGAGTCGTAGCGAATGTATCTGAATCCCAGAGCTGATTAAGAACTTCGCTTAAAGTAACTAGAAAGACACCTACCTTCTGCCTCTTTAACTGGATGTGCTTTATCTGAGGCAATCGTTGCAATGACTGATGATAATAATGTAAATGCCCAACAGGAAATCTACTTAGTGGTGTTTGCCCTCACATATGTACAACATGGTCATACCAAGTTTTAATCTATAAAACTAAAAAAATAAAACAATCGCCTCAGGAAAAAAAATGTCATTGTGTTCTTGGGAGATTTCTAAAACTTTCATTTTGGCTAAAACACTATCTGCTGCTGTTCTGTAGCCCCTCTCAGTCATTGAAATGAACAGTACATGCAATCCTGGTACAGCTGACCCTATAAGCAACATGGGTTTGAACTGCCCAGGGCCACTTATGCACAGATTTTTTTGAACCAAATACGGATGAAAATATAGTATTCCTGGGATGCTAAACTCACATACCTGGAGGGGAGACTTTTCACATATGCCGATTTCTGCAGGGCTGACTGTGGGACTAGAGTATGAGGGATTTTGGTATACATGGGGGTTCTAGAGCTAATCCTCCACTTATACCAAGGGACAATTGTATTCCTGTTGGGTAGTGCTAACTCTCCTGATTCCTCAATCCACCTCCCTACTGAGATAATCACTACTCCACAGCACAACAATTAGTGTAATTACAATTATCCCTCTAGAGTATAAACTCCACATAGGGCAGGCACCATGTACTGTATGTTCTAA